>JARHVA010006279.1:657500-715000 GCA_037957365.1 Torreya grandis
AAAAAAATAGAATTTTGGTGAAATATTAATCAATTATGTAAATATATACTAAAACATAAACTTAATATTATTTTACATACATAAACAAACTATAATTAAAATTAAACTTACATGTCAAATACAAAAAATGAAGAAGATAAGATCTATATAACTAATCATGTAATGATGGCAGGGTTGAAGTATATTTAGATGGCATAAAAGTCTAGTATGCCAGCGTTATGATTTGCTAAAGTAACTATAGATGAAATCTAATATGGCATCCTAGTGTCTTAAAATATTGAAACAACTATAGTTGGCATATACTCAAGTGTATTGGTGTTTTGAGGTGATAAAAAACCCATAGATGAAATAAATTATTATGTACTGGTGTCAAGATATATTGAAGTAACTATAAATGGAATAGACTATTGGTACTAGTATGCTTCACAAATGTAGGTCTAGTCTCAATACGTTTAACCCCTTTATGTCTAACCTGAACATGAGGTAAAATTTACTTCCTCCCACATCATGTTAAATGATATATAATAATTGTAGTATTAATAATAACTATGAAACTACTATTAACAGGGATACTGACACCAATATTAGGAGGGAACTAAAACCAATAGTAGGAGAGACACTACTAGATGTTGCACCACCTGTATCATGTGTATAGCTCTTTAGTGTATGCATCCAATGGTAAATCATAACCCATGTGAGACTAGTAACTACCTCAAGGGTTTCCATATATGTAGTTTAATGTAATATTTTAGGGATATAAGTATGTGTCATTATCCTTATATTTATCTTAAATTAGTTCTTACATTTTTTGTCCCACCTAGCATAAGGTCTATCAAACGAGGACCCACCTCCCCTACTTTGGGAGGCCTTCATGTCAAAATAATTTAGGATTTATTAATCACAAAATCAAACTAAAATTTTATTAAAAAATGTAATGGAACCTCATTTTTATTATATGGAGGCTCATCAAACACCATCCACTACCAATCCCCAATTTGTTTTTTATTATCTCTGTATGAACACACCAATCAATGCTAATTTGTTTACAACTCATTGGTGGTGGTGTGTTGGTTCCAAGATTAAAAACAAAGTATACACTTATTATTTTGTTAAATTTATTTTATTAATGTCCTCATATGATAATTTATCATAATAATATTATTTAAACACCTCTCTTTGATGCAACATTGCATGAAGTTGCCAAGTGACATTTTTCACTGTGTTATAAATGGCCTCCAATGTACCAGCAATTGAATTGTTTGCACTATAACTTAAATATTGATAATAATTTATAATTATTGTCATTTTATATTATATCTTTCATAAATTCAACTTATTATTTTGTAAAGTTAAACTACTAAGGGTTTTGATCATGGTTCTGTTTAATATTTATTTCATGCAATCGGTCCATCATATTTTGTATCTATATTTATTAAAATATAAGTTTTCCTAAGGTAATTTAAGAGAGTTTAGTTGAAATTTAGTTTAAATAACCTATATATATATATATATATATATATATATATATATATATATATATATATATATATATATATATATATATATATATATATATAAAATAAAAATCCCAAAATTAAAATTTAATAATCATCATACTTGAGAATACAATCAAAATGTCGAATCAAGTTGGCAAGATGTAAGGATAAATCATGCAAGTCATCTTCAAGACCAATTATAAAATGAGAGAGATCCAAATTATAAAAAATTATAAAATGAGAGAGATCCAAATTATAAAAAAATGAATCATGGGTTTGAGTAACTAGGGGGGAAATAATGTTTTATGAAGGGTTTATGCCATTTTAGAGATACAAAGGGCGTATGCCCTTTGTGGGTCAATGGGCCTACACCCTTTTAGAGTCACAAATGGCATAAAACCTTTGTGGGATAAAGGGTGTATGCCCATTTACCCACTAAGGAAATATGTCATTTTTATTTTCCACCATGCCAAGATAAAATAGGAATATAAATTTTGAAAAAAAGGTTGTATGACCTTTGTAAAAAAACAAAAATAAACTCATCCCAAGTATGCCACCTTTTTTGTCCCCCAAATTTGTGCATCCATCCTAGTTTTTTTATGTTGTATGGCCAAATGGAAGTCTATAAGTCACACAGGCTTAATCAATATGAGATATAATACTCAACACATGATTTAAAGCTTTCAATGATAGTTCATGTGTTACAATTATTGAGACACTTTGTAAAAGGAAAGCATTTTGATCGCAAAATAGATAATTTAGGACTCATTTTTATTTTCACTCAACTTAACCTTAACACAAGGTAGAGGATTTGGTTAGAGTATTCAAGTGATTTTGACTTCGACATTGAACATAATAATGGAAAGTGAAATAGAGTGGTATATGCCCTTACTTGAAGGAGGTATATATATGCTATGGAAATTCTAAGGAACACTTTCAGAAAATAGATTTTGAGTTAGATACCATTAAGTGGATGTTATCTTAAGACCAAGGAAACCCTTTAAGATGATAGTCAAGAACACAAAAATGAGGTCTATAAGATAGAAGGAGGAATTATTAGATTCAATTATAGAATATATGTAGCTAACTGTAGTGATTTTCATATCATAATTTTGAAGGAGAACATGAAACTCCTTATTAAGGTCTCAATAGTGTGACTATAGTGATGGAAAGCCTAAAACAACATTATTTTTAGCTTGGACTCAAAAGAGATGTTACAAATTTTGTGACATAGTGTTTAGAGTGTTAGTGATTCAAAATTGAGAACGTACACCCGATAGGTTATTTTTATCCTCATGAGTTTATGGAAAGGAAGTTAAAAGATATTAACATGGATTTTTTTAAAGGCTCCCAATGTGTGAGAACAATCATGATGCCCCAGGGGTTCAAGAGATGATTCACCAATTTATACGAAATGGTTTGTTCAAAAAGTGTTTAGTTTACATGAAATACCAAAAAGATCAATTATAACTATGATAATAGAATGAAATTTTAGTTTAGGTATAATTTTTAACCCATTTTTGGGGAAATTTTATAATTTTAGTAGAATTGATCACCCAAAGATAGATGGTGAAACTGATAGAGTAAATCAAGTATTATAAGATCTAATTCATCTGACAGACTACAAATTTTGGTCCTAGGGCCTGACTAGGAATGGAAGCAAGAATTTATAGCATTTATATTCCAATCTAGATGCATCTACATAGATGATTCATTGATTGAGATAATGAGTCACAATATACGCCTCTCACTTACCAAATTTTGATATGTTAAGAGACTTTTGGATATGAGAGAAAGTAATCAACCATGTTTCACTCATCCCAAGCTAGGGAAAATCATCTATGGGTTCTCAAATGACTCATTCATGAAAATATAAGATTTGACAACTCATTTTTTCCCCTAATAAATCTCCTAAAATGTGTCATAAGTTCAATCTATTTTCCCATTTAGGGATAAGAAGATTATATTCAAAGATTCATTTGGCCAGTTATAACTTTCAATCTTAGAGTCTAAAAAAGAATGGAGGTAGGACATTTCTAGATTTAGATGTCTGTTTAGATCCATCTACATAGATGTTTCATTAATTAGGATAGGGACTTACAAGATACACCTCCTACTAACCAAATTTTGGTCTTTTAAGAGACATTTTACTATGATATAAAATGAGTAGCCATGTCTCGATCATCCTAATGTAGGGATATTCATATGAGGGGTACTTAGATGAATCTCATGTGAAACTTTAGGCACTATTGGCTTATATATATCCCTCATGGATCTCATGAAACATGTTCCCAAGTCATTTAAATAAATAAGCAAGTTAGTAGGAGAAAGAGTTCCAACTATAGGAAAGCACACTAACAACAATTTTAATTTGGCTTAGAGAGAGGGAAAGTGAATGAATCAAAATATATTCATAGATAGAGTGAATCAAATAATATTATTCATCCACTTGAGGCATAGGTAGAGACACTGGTTTAGATTTATCTCCAATATTCATTGACACATGCTCATATGGGCTTATGTTTTCTCCTCATTGCTATTTAAATTAATTTAATTTTTTCACATTGCCAAGAAATATGAATATAATCTAAATGAATTATAGATCCTTCCTGTTATCATCAAGAATTCAAAAAGAGATTCAATAATGTCATATAAGTTTTGACTACACATGAAGGTGAAATAATTGGTAATGTATATAGTTTAATCCTATTTGATTGTATCTATAATTTATTTACACTAAATAAGTTTGTGATCATAAAAAGGTCATTCATATTTATTCATGCACAAGTCATCAATAAATAAGAGTTCCATAGAAGAAGTGAAGATTCATAATATATAATTGATTATTAGGAGAGATCCTCTTTGAGGTGCACATCGATATAACAAGGAAATACTATAGAGTATTTTAGATGGTATCAAACCAAAAATATGGTATAAGGTAAAAGGGAAGTGGATAGATATATATAAACCCAACCTCTAACATTGACTCGCCCTTATTATATAAGTCATTAAGAGCAAGATGTATATATATAATTAATTAATTAATTAATTAATTATCATTTCTAAGATAGAGCTCTCGAGAAATGAAGATGAAAATTGGTTATTATTTATTAATGAGGGTTATTATAATTCAAAGTACAATATTTATATGTAGATGTTATGAAAATACAATATGTCCACATATAAAACATTATTAATCTAGTTATGAAATTGAAGCTTATGTTGTAAGTTAATATGAACTATTGTTAATTATGTTTGTCACAGCTTGAATCTTTTTAAATGCCACGATAAGTTCTTAGAGTTAATAATGATCGTAATATGTATTTCTTATAATAAATTAATCTATTGGTTGTATGAATAGTAAATTTCATAGTGAAAAGTTATTCCAATGATATAAAAAAGCAAAATATGTTTCTATTTTATTTGTTTGGTTCTCTCTTCCTAGAACTTCCTATTGCTAATAGTTATTTCCTTTAGTCTAATTGAATTACTTTTGGTCATTTATGAAAATTAATATAAATTTGATCTTTCTTTCTTTATTTAATGAAATCTATGATAGTGATAAGAAACCATCACATATATCAGTAGTCATCACATAGACATACAAAAATAAATAAATTCATTGAAGATAGTGGATTCTAAATTTGCTCTTATTGACAAAATTGGTTAGGATATGAATGTCCCTCATATTATAAACATAGATAGCTTGGATATATCGATAGATAAAATTGAGGAGGTGGTGGAAGAATTGAAGCTACTTGAGACTGAAGGGACCACCCCCCCAAAAAATCCAAAGCCTTTGTTTCTAAGAAGGGAAAAAGGAATATTGGCAAAGTATATGAAGAAATAGTTGAAGAGATTAAGGGGAAAGCTAAGTATAAATAGTTTTTTGAAGAAATTAGCATACATATATATTTTTTGTTATGGTTTTCTAAAGATCATAACATCCTAAAAAATCCATTAAGAATTAGAATTTGGAGAGATGTGTTCTTAGTGGCAAAGAGTATATTAAATATTTTTTTACTCTATTGAGAAGAATGGAAGATGGAGTCAGCTTCCTTGAGTAGGAGAACAAGTCCATGAAGGAAAACCAGAGACTAAATAAATGGCCAAGAAGAAAGTTTTTGTTAATTTGGATAAAATAACTTCATTATATTCATTATAAGATTATTACATAAATTGGATGGAAGTTAAACATTTGAAATATCTATGATCATTCACACAATCATTCTTGAAAAGTTCTTCATTTATGAATACTTTCGAGAAGGATAAAATGTATATAAAAACAACATGTTAAAAAAATAATGACATATAATAAGTAAATATGTATACATGGATTATAAAAATGTATGATTCACATATAGATATGTCAAATAGTACACATGTATGAAATTTATGTCACAATGACATCAAAAATATGACATATTGTGATTTAATTTAGAAAATAATATAAATATACAAAACATTCCATATAGGCATATAATTTGGGTGATATAGGGATAACAATTAAATTGTGCCTACAATTACCCCTAACACAACAACTAGCTTTCTTGCTCCTCATTGCCTCTAAATAAATTGTGCTTCATTGCCATAGATGTAGAAACATGGGTCTTGCATGAATCATTATGGAGAAAAACTCTCCTTTCAGTAATGGATTGAATGTCTCTTCTACAACCTTAGAATATTTTTTCATTTGCATAACATATGAAATAGGAATTTTAATGCATCAAAATTATATATGGAAAATGACAGATTTTCCATGAATAATTTTTTTCAACAAGGTGATTTTGTACTCAATCCATGCCACCTAAAAGGATGTCTTGGGCTGCAAGACTATAAATATATATATTATGGAGAATCATATAGAACATACACATATGGTTATATCTAGACATACTTAGTATAAATATGACATATAGTATCATTAATTGAATTTAAAAAAGAATTTTACCATGTGTTCTCACCAATCTTTATCTCTAAATCAGGTACTACTTAGTAGATAGTGAGTCTTGAGTTGAAACTATGACATTAGTCAAATGTTGTTATGATCTATGTGAGGTAACCATAACATCTTTCATCATATATAAAACCAAAAAATGAAAGTGGTAAATTATGAGTTAAATAAAACTAAACCTAATTTACCTAAAATATCAATGATATTCTATCCAAGAAACAAATAAAAATTTAGTCAAATATTAGTTAATTAAGTAAAAATATATTAAAATATGTAGACACCTAAAATTGGTCACCGATAACCCCTAATCAAGCTTTTGGCCAATTTCCACCCAAAATGCACAATTTGGCCTAAAAACACTAAAACACGTTAAATGATGTGAAAATAACATATTCAAGTGCCAATTTTGGCCAGGGTATCATTAAATGGGGTAATGTAATTTGTGGGATAGCTAACTTTGATGATATCATTTTGAGTCAAAATGCTAATTTTGCACTTGGGTGCTCTGGATTTCTCTTTCTTATCAAATATCTTACATGAGATACGTGCCTTTGTTATTTATTGTTGGTAACATCCTAAATAGGATAATGAATCCAATACATCTGACATCACTTTCTAATTCCAATCCAATCAAATTTTGGACTAATAACAAGGCATTCTAATCAATTTAAGTAATTTCTGCACAAAGTGCTTAAACATGCTTAAGAGCTAATTAATCCAAATCAAGGCCTAATTAAGAATTATATGGAAAATTGTTGAATAATTTGTTTTGGAAATGAATATTAAACATCATCAACATCAGGTGACATCATTTCTTGGAAAGACATCCCTAGGCCATAAATACTACAAATATTAGGATTCATGCCATCTATACCTCATCAATGCCTTCCATGATGCCCTCCATGCCTCTTAATTTCCCCTTCTTATAATGTCATGATGAAGATAATTATTAAAAAATAATTAATATTCAACCACACATCTCAATCTCAGGATGGATGATTCAGGTTGATTCTAGACATTTGCAAAAATCTATAAATAGAGAGGCCATGAACATCATTTCTAAGCTATTTTGGTGAAAAGTTATAATGCAAAAATATATTAAAGAAGCCATTGCAATTATTTTTACCATGCTAAATTGATTTCAATCCAAGCCAAGCCACAAACCAAAGGTGCCAAAGAGAGATG
Source organism: Torreya grandis (assembly GCA_037957365.1). Taxonomy (NCBI): domain Eukaryota; kingdom Viridiplantae; phylum Streptophyta; class Pinopsida; order Cupressales; family Taxaceae; genus Torreya; species Torreya grandis. The sequence continues at coordinate 665,136 of JARHVA010006279.1, forward strand.
GAGGTAGCCAAGCTTCCATTGCCAAGGATTTCATGAGCACAAACCCGAGCAAGCCACTACAACAAGCATTCTTGAGCATCCAAGGTAAAAGAGGGTTTATTTTGACTTTTAGTTGTGTTTTTTATTCATGTTTGTTAACTAATCTCTCCCTAGTGTCTAGTCTTAGATATGTTATGCTAGTTAGCGTGTTACTTTCATTTTGTTTTCATTTTGAAACTAACACCATACTAACCATCCTCTCTTGAGTCAAATTCCTAGATCACATAATGGTATGACCGGTGGGACCAAACACATCCCACACATGAAGAAGATCATTATACAACTTTAAAATCTTCATTTGGATCATTAAAACTCTTGCAATTTTATTTTATAACTTTGTTTTACCATTTCTCTTTGTCATGGGTTCACACAGTAACCGACGTTGGTTATTAAAACCATAATCAATTGGCATATGCATCATCGGTCACTATTAGTATAACTGATTTTAGTTAGATAACTATCATTGGTTAGTAAGTGTAACTAACATTAGTTATATAACTGACGTCGATCACTATGTTTTCTTAAAAACACAAACTTGAGAGCTATTTTAAAATACTTGGTTTAGGGTCATACAGACTCTATTTTGGATTATTTTTTTATAAAACCACATGTTTTCTCCTAAATTTTTAGAATTTGACATTAGTTTAGCTTCAAGTTTCATATATTTTCTTACAAAATTTGGAAAATCTATTTAAAATGTTTCTAATCTAACATATTTGCTTTTGGGGTGATGCCTTAAGGGTAGATAGGTAACTAGCAGATTTCAAGTTTGATAAATCATGTTTTAAAACATATTTTGCATGTTTTAAAATGAATTAGGAACATAATTTTGATGATTAAAGTAACATTTAAGGTGCTTAAATAAGTGTTTTTAGCATTAGTTTTCAAATTTACAACTAAGACCAAGGGGTCAAATGAACACCACCTCATTTTTTAAATTTGGGCTTAAAAATGAACTCACCTTTCCAAGCTTTTTGTATTCACTTAGTTATTTAAATTAAATTTTTATTTGGAAAAAATAGGGGTGTTGTGTGTATTCTCTTCCATTTGTCCCCTTTATGGAACTCTTGGAATCAAAAGTGCCATTCCTATTGCAAAAAGCCTAGTCCAAGGCTTATAAATAATGTCATCTAAAACACTGTCCAAAAACTCATCAAAGTTTGGGTGACCTTGAAAATGACCCTAAAGTCTTTCTCTTAGTCTTTTATTTTTATGCAAACTTGGCCTGTGAGGGGGACGCCATTACCTCTCATGAGTTCTTTAGAGAAGCTTTGACCCAGGGTTTCATCTCCTGACATTGACTTCACTTACTCCTTTGGAGTTACACATGGGATGTATCTACATTTGGACATCGCACTACACTAAGTGAATAGCAGGATGTAGTGGTTATAAAAAGGACTAGACCTTTTTACAGCTATCCAATGCCACAGTCACCTAATTTCAATGCTTGTCTTTTACATTGTTTGATGTGAAAGTTATTATGTAATTGATTCCCATAGAAACATTTGAAATCTTGTTAGTTTTAGTCAACCTCATTTTTCGATACCCTTGTTAGGACTTGGATGATTATACTTAGTATATTTTGGTCATTTTTCCTTCGTATGTTTTGAGACTAAAACTTATTTATTTATTCATAAGCCATTTCAAAACCAATTTGTCTATACATCACTCTTTTGTCTAAAGAGGTGTTATGTTGGGCATTTTACACCACACTTGTGCCTTGAAATTTTTTCTAGACTTGTTTGTGTGTGTGTCATTTGAGTTGCAAAGGGTAGCATTATGCTGACCAAATCATATTAAAACATTTTGAGCCTTTTTGAGTCTTTAAAACATAACATAGATCACATCATTCGAGCATGCTTATGCCGTTAGGCTGCTCAATTTATTTCAAAACTAGTTTATCATTATATCAAAAAACATTTATTTCAGACCATGTCATGCATACCATTTGGACCGTTGTCTTGTGCCATCACATCCAATCTTGTCTAGTTTGTTTAGTCAAATCCTAGTTTTCAACATTGAGTTTTCAATTATCCTTATTAAGTTTGGATCCAAACATTGATTGATTTCTGTTTAGGCCTCAATTCATGGAGCTGATACACATATCTTTCTCTTTTGGGTTGCATAACTTTGGTTAATCGATTACCCAAATTTGAAAACTATTGATGGTTTGTTTATTTAAAACCTATCCTCATCATTATTTGTGCCTTTATTTTGGAAAACACAACCTTTCTCAAAGATCCTTTTGTCTCATGCCTTATGCCAATTGATCATGTTTATGTTTGATTCTATGTGTCGGGTCTATGTCAAAATTGTTTCCAAACTTGTTAGATTAAATCAAATCACATCAGCCTTTATTTCAAATCTAGATTTTGACATCATTTGGCCAAAAGTCTTAGCATATGCTTATTTTTTTGAGCCTAGATTTTGACTTCACATTTGGATAAAATACCTAGTAACTCAACTTTTCCCTTTCCTAGTTCAAACCTTGTTTGGAACACTTTGAATTAGACCTTTGACATGCTAGATTTTATTCAGACGCTTGACATTTTGTGTGGATGACATTTGACTTTAGAAATTTGATGTTAGGATATTTTATGCCAAGTATTAACACAAACCATTTTGTAGATACAACTCCACTTTTAAACGACATTGGAGATTCAGCTCCACCTTTTGACCAAGTTAGACTAAGCTTAAACCATTTTTCCTTTGGACATAGTTTTTTAGAGTTTGTATAACTCTAAGACTTTTTGTCTCAGAGCTTTCATCATTTACATGGATATATTGAGCTACACTTATGGTGGAGCCATGTACAATCCAATTTATGATAGAATGGTTGCATAAAATCCCACTAAGAACCCCTATAGAGATAGATTTTCTAAGGAGTTTTATTATTCTCCCTACAATACTCCATATGGGGAACATAGTCAAAATCCACAAAATCCAATTGGAGACCTTGATTGGCATGAAGAGGCTTGTGAGGAATACTTTGAAGACCCAACTATAGATAATGTTGTTTGGGATATGAATCCATACCCTATTTTTAATAATCAATACATGGAACATAGTCAAGAACCAAATTATGAGCCAACTCACAATTGGGATGATATGGTTTATGAAAAAGACTTGGATTATTTGGCTTATGCAAGTAGTCAGGCTCCACCACATCATACCATTTCTATTCTAAGACCATAATGTCACACCATTCCCATACCAAAACGTCATCCTTTGGTTTGTGTGAGCAACCAAATTCCACAATGCCCAACCATCTATATACCAAGACCTCATACTTTGGTTTGTGTGAGAAATCAAGCTCCACAACACCCAAATATTTCTATACTAGGACCTCATCCTTTGGTTTGTGTAAGTAATCAAGCTCCACAATGCCCCTTAATTATTCTAGGACCTAGTCCTTTGGCTTGTGCAAATAATCGATCCCCATAATGCCCTATCATTACCATCTTAGGACTTTGTCCTTTGGCTCATGTGAGCAATCATGCTCCCCAAGGCTTTACCATTATCTAACCACAAGTCATTCCTTGTCTAGTACCAATCCCATCCAAACCTCTACCCATCCAATCATTTGAAGACCAAGATGTGTTCAAAACTAGTATTTTTCAAATCATTGGAAATGAAATATTAGATAACCAACCATTCCAAGATGTTTTTATTGAAAAAACCACTTATGATAAGTCAACCTATGATAAATCACCTATTGATCCTATACTAGTTGTCAAGGAATCTCACAATTACAAGCCGGTCTTTGTCAAGTCACTTCTTAATGATTATAACTGCCTTTGGGAAAATCATTACCTTGACCATGTGCCTATTTTTTAAGATCCTCCTATTGATAAGCCAGTCTTTGAGGAGTTGTCTCTTGACCTATTTCCCATCCTAAAGGAGTCTCACTTTGACTAACCAATTTTTTATGGAGCCCATTATCCCATCACAAGCTATTACTTGTCCAATACCAAATATTCAACAAGACATCATTATGACAAAGTACCTACCAAATGAAAAATTAAAACTAGAGTCAGGTTCTATTCTTGAATTGACATCAAATTTAGCATCAGAATCAGAATCAACATCAGTCTCAACATTGAATTCAGATTTGCTTGAGTTAGAATCAAATTCAGAAGAAAAATATATGTTCATGTCTATTACAATATTGGTTATGCATGATTTGTAGATTAGTTTGAATACATTTGTGATCATTCTATAATTTTTGAGGATGAGTACTTCAAATTTGACACAAGTTATCCTAGTATCTTTTATGAGGATTATGCAGCCTCTCTCCATTCCATTACCATTCCACAAGCCATTACCATCAACCAAAATAGCCATATTATTGACATTCCATCTCCCACAAGTGTTGATTGGGATCAACAGAATCACACTTTATTAAACTACATCCATGGTAACATAGCAATTGAAGAAGAGTAAGGAGGCCAAGACAACATTCATGTAGTAGAAGAACACTCTCTTAGTGAAACCTTTTCAGAGGCACTAGGGGATAATCAAATGCAAAACTTAACATATTTTAGTGAAACTTTTTTGAAAGCGCTACAAGACAATCAAATTCAAAAGTCAACATTCCTTAGTGAAACCTTCTCAAAGGCACTAAAGGACAATCAAGACAACTTAATTGGTGAAAACCTTTTTGAGGCACCAATAGCTAAGCACAAAATTTCTTCACTATTGGATGAAGATAAAATCAAATATCAAATCAAAATAGCTTCATATCTACAGCCTAATCAGATGGTAGCTACTCTCAAGATCAAACAATAGAAAAATATGGTGTAACTATTGAGAGAAAAAGTCTTTGGCCCCACCATAACCAAAGTTATGTTGAATCTGGCATCAACAACATTAAGTGTGATTGAAAGTCCTGATCTTCATTTGTTTCCCCACCATTATACATTCCATTATTATCGACCACTTTATTTCACAATCAAACCTACCATCCATTATTTGTCTTTGTTTACCATCCATAGCCACACTTTCCTTTACAGAGGCTACAAATATACCTTATCTTGACACTTGACAAAATTAGAATCAACAACCAATGAATATCACAAAAGCATTCTTGACAACCTAATCTACAGGCAGTCTTGACAGAGCAGCTAGTCAGACAAGGTGTGAGATAGTAATTAACATGATCAAGTATTCTATTTGTATCATTTGTTTATTAGGATGCACATCTCCATCTCAATATGAAAAATAGAATCATATGCCATTTACCACACCTAAGCTAAAAACATGTACGATACCATTTCACATTACCATGCCATTGCCATTGTTACATATCCATTTGCCATTGTTGAATATTACTGTTATTCACCCTATCACTTGAGGGAAAACCCTCTTACCATTTTATACATCCTATCATTCCCTTCCTATCTAGACAAAATCCAATTTTGAGTCATCCTACCCAATCCTATTTTGCTCTTGGTTCATTTGGTTCTTCCCACACTTTTTATGAGAGGATTTTGATCAAATTTCAACAATCAATCCAATCTATGTTTCAATGATAGTCTATGAAAGTAGTGTGACAATTGATCTAGAAAGATATCTTTCTTCCTATCAAGTTTGTTTATGTGAGCCTAATTATAATCACCTATGGGTAAATCAATGTCTCACCAGTCTTGCTACTAATTATAACCACTTATGGGTAAATTAGTATCATTAACCTATGCCATTGTATCCTAGTTATAACTGCCTATGGGAAAACTAGGGGAAACACTAGTTTATTATTCATTGTCACATCACCTTGCCATTACTATTTTCATTTGACTGGCCATTTACCAGTTTTGAGAACTTGTTCGGACTTAGTTGGTTTTTCCTCACCTTTTATGTAGATAGAATTACTATGACTTGAGGTCATTTTAGGACTATGTGGGTCATGCTCAATTCATGTTGAGGTCACCTCAATCCCTCTTTCTATATGCTCTTACCATTTTATGAGCAAGTATCTTGTCATTCTCTAATGAGTTAAGATACCTCAAAATTCTAAAAATATTCATAAAATTTCAAAAATCCAAAAATATTTGTCCTGTCTAAGCCTAGTCAGTTATCCTTTATCCACCTTAATGGGGCATTATCATTATTAGGATACTCTCTTTTGCTTTTGTTTTTAGGATTTCTATTTATTTATTTATTTTAGGTTATTTATTTTTTTGTTTTTTTGTTTATTTATTTGCTTGTTTGTTTATTCACTTGCCTATTTGTTTCTTTCAGTACTGTTGCCTCGACTCAGTCTATATGTGTTCATTGGGTGATTCCTTGAGCACATTATTCTTGAGTCCATCCATATTCATCAATTAACATTATCATCATGGTTTTCATCATTGTTTCATTATTTTTGAGTGTTTATTAGATTGGGAGTTAGTCCTTATACATATTTTGGCCAAGTCTTCATGGTGTTTTATCATGAAGCCTACTGTCACATGCTACAATAAAAATTAGCTTCAGGAAGGTTTAAAATCAATGGAGCCATAAAAGTTTCTCCTTGGCACCTTGGTAAATCCTCCCACCCACTTTGATCAATATAACCCATTAACCATTCTTTTTGTATCATTGCTAATCAGTACAAGCATCTCCTCATTGGTAGGTACAACTAAATCATTCACACTGATCAATCTTATTCTTCTATTCATCTATTTCATCACTTTGTATCCACTCATATTTTAATCTATATTCTAGGTTATATCCTTGAGTTATGATTTCTAATCATCCCTAATTGGGGCACAATCATCTTTAGCCAATCCAAGTCCTCTTAATGATTATAACTACCCATGGGAAAATCATTATTTTGACTTTTATTCTTGATTATAACCACCTTTGGGCAAATCATCATCCTTTTTACATTAATGCATGTAAGTATTTTCTCATTTAGATTAATCTTAACCATGGGTTAATTCCACCTTTCTTCTTATTTCTTTTCAAGGGACCATCCATCAATAAATGTGATGGCCACTCCCTCGAGGGGGCATCATCATAGGATTCTCAAAACCATTTGAAGCTTTATTCTTTAACCATCATCTTATTTTTGGCATATAGGCCATTTCTCATTCTTTGAGAATACATTGCTTTTCCTATGGTTTGCAATGCCTTCCCAAATAAGGGCAAGTTGTAGACATGTAAAATTGGCCATCGATAACTTTCAATCAATATTTTGGCCAATTTCTACCCAAAATGCATAATTTGGCCTAAAAAAACTAAAACATGCTAAATAATGTGAAATTGACATATTCAAGTGTTAATTTTTTTCTAGGGTATCATTAAATAGGGTAATACAATTTATGGGCTAGCTAACTTTGATCAGATCATTTCGAGTCAAACTACTAATTTTGCACTTGGGTGCTCTAGATTGCTCTTTTTTATTAAGTCTCTTACACGAGACACGTGCCTTTGTTATTTGTTTTTAGTAACATCCTAAATGTGATAACAGATCTAATACATTTAACATCTCCTTCTAATTCCAATCTAATCAAATTTTAGACCAATAACAAGGCATTCTGATCAATTTGAGTTATTTGTGCACAAAGTGCTTAAACATGCTTATGAGATAATTGATCTAAATCATGTCCTAATTAATAATTCCATGGAAGCTTGTTGAATAATTTGTTTTGAAAATGAATATTGAATATTCGCATCATTAGGTGACCTCATTTCTTAGGAAGACATCCCTAAGCCATTAATACCACAAATATCATTATTCATGCCCTACATGCTTCATCAATGCCTTCCATGATGGCCTCCATACCTCTTAATTTCCCCTTCTTCCAATGTCATGATGATGATAATTATAAAATTAATTATAAGAATTGAATTAATCCTCAACCATACATCTCAATCTTAGAATAGATTATTTAGATTGATTTTAGACATTTATAAAAATCTATAAATAAAGAGGCCATGAACATCATTTCTAAGCTATTTTGGTGAAAGTTTATAATGTAAAAATATATTCAACAAGTCATTGTAATTAGTGTTACCATGCCAAATTGATTTCAAGCCAAGCCAAGCCAAGCCGCAAGCCAAAGGTAGCAAGGAGAGATGGAGGTAGCTAAGCTTCTATTGCCAAGGACTTCATGAGCACAATGCTGAGCAAGCCACTAAAATGAGCATATTGGAGCATCTAAGGAAGGTAAAATAGGGTTTATTTTGCATTTTAGTTGTGTGTTTCATTCATGTTTGTTAAATAATCTCTCTCTAGTGTCTAGGCTTAGATATGTTATGCTAGTTAGTGTGTTCCTTTCATTTTATTTTTATTTTGAAACTAACACCATACTAACCATCCTCTCTTGATTCAAATTCCTATATCACAAAATATAAACATAATATTATTTTACATCCAAAGTAAAACTATAATTAAAAATAAAACTTTATGTAAAATATAAATGGTGAAGTAGACAAGCCTTGCATAACTAGTCATATGTTGATAGGAGGTGGTGAATAAATTACAAATGGCATATAGTATTTATGCTAGTGTCATGTTATAATGAAGTAAATATAGATGATGTATACTCTATCATACCAATGTCTTGAGTTCCTAAATCATCTGTTAATGCCATATACTCATGTGTGTTGGTGTCTTGATGTTCTCAAGAAACTCTAGATAAAATATAATGTTATGTACTAGTGTCTAGAGATTTTGAATCAACTGTAAATAGAATAGACTATTGGGTACTAGTGTGGTACATAAATATAGGAATTGTCTCCATAAGTTTAACCTATGTATGTATAACCTAAAGAGGATATCCATTATAATTCCTCACACATGATGTGAAATGATGTAAAAGAAATATAAGATGATTTCTAGTTATGCCACTACTAGGAAGAGGAACACTAGCACCAATAGTAGGTTAGACATTGGCACTAATAATAGGAGGGACACTACTAGATGTGTGATCATGTATATACTTCATATAAATCATTAATGTATACATCTCATGGTCAATCATTACCTATGTGAGACTAGTAACTACCTCAAAGGTGACCATATGTGTACTACAATGCAATATTTTAGGCATTTAAATATATCTTATTGTCCTTCTATTTTTATGAACTGGTTTATGGAAGTTTTGGTCCTACGTATAACTAGGTATTTCAAATTAGTACCCACCTCCCCTACCTTTAGAGGCCTTCATGTCAAAATAATTTAGTATTTCTTGTAACACAAACTCACAATAATGTTTTTTGAAAAAATGTAATGGAACCTCATTATTATTACATAGAGGCTCATCAAACACCATCTAGTAGGGTTCATTTTAAGATACCATATAAAAACCCCCCTTAGGTATATTTAGGTGAATTTGATTCTTATCCTTGTTGAATATAAAGTTTCAAAAAAAAAAATTGCCTTCTTAAGTTTTCTATATAGTCATCCATCTACACAGTTAAAACATATAGGCTATGGGATAAATTAAAAAATAATATAAAATATTCATAAACTTTAATTTTATTAAATATTTAGATTTGTCTAGAATATCTATGCAATTTCAAAAATAAAAATAATCTCAAACTGAGTATGTATGCAAAAGTTATGGCCTCTAGAAGTTGGTGCTAAGTTACAGTCCATTATGCTGTCACATGACGACACTATGTTGCAAAGTAGAAATATGTCATGTCATGTAAATATGTCACATGATATCATGACAAAATTTATATTCCTATTTAAAATATATACAATTTCTAAAGAAAATTGTCTCAAATCAATTATGTGTGCAAAAGTTATGGCCTTTGGATGTTGGTGCTTTTTTGTAGCGCATTACGCTATCGTATGATGACACTATGTCACATGATAGAACTATGTTGTGTGATGGAACTATGTCACATGAAAGCATTCCAAAATTTATATTCCTCTTTAAAATGTATATAATTTCAAAAAAAAATCATCTCAAATTGTGTTTACAAAAGCTATGTCCTCTGGAAGTTGTTCAATTGCATCATAACATGAAACCGGTAAACATGTTGCCAGGAGAAATCATGCTACCTAGTGAAAAAATGCTACTGAGTGATATCATGCTATCAAGTGTCAACATGCTATTAAAAAACAACATCATGATGCTATCGGTCAACATCACAATAATGCAGTCGAGTGACATCGAACTCCAACTTTTCAAGGCCGTAACTTTTGTATAAAAACTTAGATTGAGATGATTTTTTTTTAAATTATATATATATATATATATATATATATATATATATATATATATATATATATATATATATATATATATATATATATATATATCTTCAAGATGAATTAAAATATGCAATAATATTAAGGTTTAATAAAAAAAATTAAAATCTTTTTTAAATTATATATGTGGCCTCAATATTCAACATGATAATGAGGTAAAGAATGAGACTTGGATGGTAACCCCTATGAACATATATATATATATATATAAGGAGAATCATATGGATGATCCCATAATTATTATAAATGATTGGTGAGTTGACCCCTAAAAAAATTTAAATTCCAAAAATTTAGGTGAATGGGTTCTATATACTACTTTTGAAAAATCACCAAATACGATTTACGAAAAAGTGAGTATTCATGAATTAACGAATATTCATCACTAAAATTTACCTTAGCATCCACCATCTATCCCAAAAGTTTTATTTGTCTATAAATGAACACACCAATAAATGAAAGTGTGTTTGAAACTCATTGGTTATAGTTGTTAGTTCCAATATTAAAAAACAAATCACACACTTATTCTTTTTTATATTTTTTTAACATCCTCATATGATAATTTATTAGAATAATATTATTTCAACATCTCTGTCTAACACACAATTACATCAAGTTATGAAGTGACCTTTCCCACTTCATTAAAAATACCTTCCAATGACTTGAAAGTAAATTGTACACACACTAACCTGAAGAGTGAAGTAAACTATTGATAATAATATGCACTCATTGTCATTTTTTGTTATACTATTAATATAATTCAACATCTTCTTTTGTGAAGTCAAAATACTAAGGGTTTTGATCATGGTTTTGTTCAAAAATTTATTTAGGCAATGGGTCCATCAAATTTTGTATCTATATTTCTATGCCCTTAACATAATACATCTAAGGATATGTGTGGCCAACTTGTGGCTTACACATCTTCATATTATCTTGTTACATTTTTATATGTTCTTAGTATGGTCTATCTAAGGAATAACCCTGGCTAATTAGAGTATATATAGGAGGTAGTGGTTAGTATTTTATCATGATATTATGAATTATATTCTTATTTCATTGTTTTTACATTTCTTCCTCAAAGTGGATCAATATTAATTTTCAATTATTCTGCTCTTTCATCAATTGTTGTTATGGATTTGGTTATTTTATTCTTAATTATATGATATATAATTCTATTTTTGAGAATCATCTAATTAATTTTATTACAAGTGGTATTAGATCTTTGATTTGGACAAGTTTTAGCAGCATAGGTTTTTAAGATCAAGCACACTAGGCACTAGAAGGTCAGAAAAACATAACTAAAAGTTTAGAATTTTTTTTACATTGTGTAAATTAGTAGTATTTGGATTCCTCTTTATGAGACAATCACAACAACATGTTCTATTGGTAGAGTTTTTTAGGCTTAAAATTTTCACCTTTGTGCATATTAGTAGTTGATGGATTTGTCTTAGTGAGGAGATCATAATAGTATCATCTATCGATACACTTTTTTCAAGGTTTCAATCCTCTTAGGATCTGTACATGGCTAGGCCTAACACTTGTGGATGTGGGGAAGGGAAATAAACACTAAAAATTATTCACTAGGATAACATGGAGTTTGAAATGTCACATTCAATTATTTTAATGGTAGTTCAATACCTTCAATCAGATTTACATCTCATGGTGAATATAGATGATAGACATGTGGTTCAAGGGGAAGGTATGGGGATGCAAGGGGATATGAATGGATTAAGGGATCAATTTCAACAAATAACTATCAAATTTGCCAAATTAGTATCTCAACCTTTATAAAATTAACTCTCCACCACTCTAGTTCGGGTCTCCCAATCCAAACAATTATAGTACCAATCTGGGTCTCAAGTCTATGTTTCCATAAGTGGACTTGCATAAGTTTTATGTTAAGTATCCAGTCACATAGATTAATCAAATTAAAATTTTATTTGATCTATATTAGACTCCCTGTATACAAAAGGTGGTCATGGATTCTCTATATTTGGCACATGAGTTATTCTTTATATCAGTGGTTGTGTGATCAAAATAAAAAGAAAGGTGTCTTAGTTTCATGATCAGTATTTTCTAAGGAGTTACAACTCCACTACCATAATAATGTATTTGAAAATTACTTTAAATATCTAGCCAAGCTACATCAAACTGATATTGCAAAGGATTTCATTCATTAATTTCATAATCTCTCCTTAAATATTGCGAACATCATAAAGAAAAATCTAAGCTATTTTTGGGTGGCCTTAAAGATAAGATCCAATTGGAGGTTTCTGTGTTTCATCCAAGATATGTATCTGAATCGATACAAAGGGCACACTTGGTTAAGGAAAAATGTCTAATACAATGAATATCTTTCACTAATGTCTATGAACACACTTTCCCAACACCATCATTTTTGTAGCCTACTAGATTGACCCCTCAACAAATTTAAGAAAAATGTGCAAAAGGTTTACATTTATCTGCAATATAAAATGGATAAAAAGACATTGATGTGATGAAAAAGGTGTTTTACATTAAAGATGACAATGAGTAAGAAGAAGATGAGGATTCAGGTGCAAGTTTGGAAGACCCTGAGGATGAATCTAAAGATTCTCAAATTACTATTTCTTATCATACACTTTCAAGAATTAATAGTCCTCAAATGATTAAGGTGATGGGTTTCTTGAATAAATAAAAGATGACTATGTTGATTGACTCTGGGAGTACACACTACTTCATCAAAAATAAGTTTGTTACTCATTTAAATTTTTTAATTTACCCAGCTCTAAAATTTTAGGTCATGATTATACATGGTGGTACCATCAACTATTTGGGAAAATTCCATAGCATGAATATTGATATGGGAGACTAAATTTTATATTCCCCTATGTTTTTTATTCACATGGGAAGAGTAGACATTATTTTTTGAGTGTATTTACTCACCACTTTGGGCACTATTGAGATGAATTTCCAAGAACTATTCATGAGGTTCCATTTAAAAGATAGGACCTTTGATTTGCATGGATTATATGATAAATCTCCACAACTAATTAATTACCATGAGATTATGAAGATTCTCAAAATAGGTGCTATGGGATTTATGACATGCCTATTTTCCATAGAGGTTCTATTAACCAAGGATTCTACAAATCCTAATTTGCAAAGATTATTGGATGACCATTATGTTTTTTTGTGACATGCCAAAAGGACTTACTCCAAGCTACATGCATGATCATGCCATTAAAATCATTCTGATAAGTACACCACCCAACATCAGACTCCATAGGTATGACTGTGCCTAGAAGAGTGAAGTTTAAAATATGGTAAAAAATATGTTGGAGAGATGAATCATCTGACACAATCAAAGTGAATATTCTTCCCTTTGGGTCATAATGCATAAGAAGGATGCCACTGAGAGGATATACCTAGAATATAGATAACTCAACAAGTACACCATCGAATTTAAGTTTCATATTCTAGTAATTGATGATTTTCTAGATGAATTTCATGGTGTTGTTTGTTTTACCAAGTTAGATATTCACTCTAGGTATCATCATATTTGAATCTATGATGAGTATATATACCTAAAATATAATTTAAAATTCATAAAGATAAGTATGAATTTATGTTCATCCATTTTGGCCTCACAAATGCATCATATACATTTCAGAGTTTGATGAATACTATTTTAGGCCATTTTGGAGAAAGTTTGTATTGGTGCTTTTTGATTATATCCTCATCTACAACAAAATATGGGGAGACCATGTGAAGCATGTGAAACAAATAGTTTTGGTTTAGGAACAACATCAAATTAATGCCAAACCTTTCAAATGTGATTTTGGTGTCCAATAGGTGAATTACTTGGGTCATATTGTTTCACATGGATGAGTGAAAGTTGATCCTAAAAAAATCCAATCGATGAAGTAGTGGAAAGTTACCAAAACCATCAAAAACCTTCAAGGATTTATGTGCTAACTAGTTACTATCATTGGTTTGTCATAAAAAATGATAGCATTGCATCACCACTCACCTATTTTTTGAATAGAGACTCTTTCTAGTGGACTGATTTAGCTACCCAAGTATTTGAATAGTTAAAATTGGCTATGTGCACAATTCTAGTTTTGGCTATTCTTAATTTCTTGAAAACATTTATTATGGAGTGTGATACATCAAGATATGACATGGGGGCTATACTTATGAAAGAAGGTATACTATTGGTATTCTATGTTTTTCAACTATAGGGAAAAATAAGATCAAACTAATCTATGAGAATGAGATGATGACTATTCTACATGTAGTCAAGTAATGGAGATCTTATTTGATGGGTAATCACTTTCAAGTAAAGACTGATCATGATAGCCTTAAATATATATTGGAACAATGATTTTCATATGAAGAACAACAAAAATGGGTGACAAATATTTTAGGTTATGATTTTGAAATAGTTTATAAGGAAGGAAAAGAGAATGTGGTGGTATATGAACTATCTAGGAGGTATGCATCAATTGAGGCATTATTATGTGAAATTACTATTTGGTAGGTAGATTGGTTAGAGGAATAAAGATGAGAATAGGAGAATGACAATACTACCCATGATTCAAATCAAAATATTTTTCAAGATTCTATGGGAGTTGAAAATTATACATGAAATAGAAACATATTAGGGTATAAATATAGATTATACCTATAAAAGAATTCTCTTATCAAACATAAAATCCTTCAGGAACTTCATGCATCTCCACTAGGAGGTCACTTAGGTTTATAGAAAACATATCATGGAATCAAGCCCAATTTTGTTTGTAAATGACTCAACAGGGATCTCTAAAAGTACGTGGTTGAATGCATGATATTCCAATAGAATAAAGGTGAAACCATTAAGACCTTAGGTCTTTTCTACCTTTACCAATAACTAGCCAATTTTGGGAGCAGGTTTTCATGGATCTCAATATTGAGTTACCATGGTCTAATAAAAATAAATTTATCTTGGTAGTTGTGGATCGACTAACCATGTATGCTCATTTTTAATCTTTATCACAACCATTTACTTCTAGTATAATAGATTTTTATTTTATTAATGTAATTCATGAATTTCATATTACTCCAAATATCATTGTAAATGATTAAGATCCCATAATTACTAGTAATGTTTGGACTAAATTATTTGCATGTTTGGGTACCTAGTTGGCTCATATACGGTCCTATCATCCTCTACCTAATGGATAAAAAGAGTTAGTCAACAAATGTTTATAAGGGTATCTTAATTTTTTTGTTTCTAACAAACAAGATACATGGGTTCACTAGATGCCACTTGTTGAATGATGGTATAACACTTCTTTTCACACTTCTAGGATTTCTTTTTTTATGGTATTATATGTTTATCATGCCCTCACCCATCACTTCACCTTTGGTAGTGCATCCCAAGGTTAGAGATGTTGAGGAACACAGTCACCATCAACATGAGGTACTAGTTAGTTTCAAGAGAATTTAACAATGGTATAAAATTGAATGAATCAACAAGTAGATCAACAACATAGTGATTGACATTTTGATGTAGATGATTGGATATTTATATGTTTATAGTCATATAAGTAGATGTATCTGAAGCAAAATAAAAGGATAATAAGATATCTCCTAAGTATTATGGCTTCTATCAGATCTTGTATAAAATTGGTAGTGTGGCTAATAAGCTAAAATTACTCATGTCCACTCACATACATCTGATATTCTATGTATCTTCTTGAAGAAGGTAATTGGACATATAGTTTCCACTTAGACTAATTTATCTAAATTAGATGAAGAAGGCCAATTCATTATAAATCCTTAAGAGATCCTTCAAATGTGCACTAAGAAACTAGATATAAGAGAGATTAAGGAGTATTTGATCAAATATAAGGACTTGAATTATGATAATGTAATATGGGAGGATGAAGCATTCATACAATAACATCCTGGTTTGATTTAACATTAAGTAAAATATTATTCTGAAGGGGAAATAAAATTTATGCCCTTAATCTATAGTGCATCTAAGGGTATGTGTGGTTGACTTGTGACTTACACACCTTCATATTATCTTGTTGCATTTCTTGATGTTCTTTTCATGGTTGGCCTATGGAATAACCATGGCTAAGTAGAGTATATATAGGAGGTAGTGGTTATTATTTTATCATCATATTACAAATTCTATTCTTATTGCATTGTTTTTGAGGTTACCCCCTTTAAGTGACTTAGTCATAATATTCAAGTTTTCTTCTCTTTCACCAATTATTTTTGTGGAACTGCCTATTCTATTCTCAATTCTATGATATATAATTCTATTATTTATAGTCATCCAAGTAATTTTATTACATAGATTTATAAAATATTAGATTTCTTTAGGAAATGTGATAGAGTTCAATGCAAATTTAATTTCAATACCCTAAATATAAATGCAAAACCCAAATTGAAATTAATATTCAACATACTAGAGACTACGATCAAAATGTCAAATCAAGTTATGAGGATGCAAGGATAAAATACACATATGCTCTTCAATACTTATTCCAAAATGTGAGAGATCCAAATTGGAAAAATTGATTTGCATGTTTTAGTAAATAGGGGAATTTTTAAAATAAGGGAATGCACCTTTTAAGAGCCACAAAGAACATAAAACATTTATGGGATAAAGGGTGAATTCCCTTTTTTAAAATTTAATACTCCCTTTTGTTGTGGAATCATGCCAAGTAAAGATAGGTATGGAAATTTAAAAAAAGGTGTACACCCTTTGAAAAAAAACTCTTCCCAAGTATGTCACCTTTTTGTCCCCCAACTTTTTGCATATACCCTAGTGTTTTGATGTATTTTATCCAAGTAGTGGTCTATAAATGACATAATCTTAATTAATATGAGCTATATTACTCACCACCTGATTTGGATCCTGTAAAAATATTTCATGTGTTACAATTATGGAGACACTTCCTTAAAAGAAAGGATTTTGATCACAAAATAGATAATTTGGGTCTCAAATTTATTTTCACTCAACCTAACCTTAACTCAAGGTAGAGGTATTATTTGAATTTTTTGAGTGATTATGCATTATTTATATTTAAAGGAAAATAGAGTGATATGTTCCATTAATCAAAGGAGGTATACATATGCTATGGCAATTGTAAGGAGAACTTTCAGACAAGTGATTTTGAGGTATCTACCATTAGGTGAATTTTATTTAATGACCAAGGCAACCCTTGAGGATGATAATCAAGATCATAAATTTGAGGGTTGTAAGATAAAGGAAGGTGGACTTCATCGAGTCAATTAAAGCATATATGTACATGATTGTAGTAATTTTCATATTATGATTTTGGAGGAGGCACGTGCAACTCCTTACTCAAGTCCCACTAGTGTGATTGTAATGATGGAAAAACTTAAATAATTTTTTTCTTAGTCGATACTCAAAAGATATATTATAAATTTTATGTCATGGTGTTTAGAGTGTCAGTGATTCAAAACTAAACATTTACACCCAGTAGGACATTTGTATCCTCATGAGATTATGGAATGCAAGTGTCAAGTTATTATTATGTATTTTAAAAATATTCCCCATGTCCAAGAAAAAACATGATGTTCTCAGAATTTAATAGATGATTCATTAGTTTCAGTGAAATTTTTTTTTTTTTGAAAAGTGTTTAGATTAAATGGAATCCAGAAAAGATCATTTCTAACTATGCTGATAGAATGGCATTTTAGTTTTGGTATAATTTGCATGCAAAATTAGAAAAAAAGTTAAATTTTAGTACAACCTATCACCTAAAGATAGATGGTCAAATTGAGAGTGTAAATCAATTTTTATAAGAGCTGCTTCATAAATATTGTATGCATCTACAATAAAAGATTGAACAATATTTCCATTTAATTAAGATTGATTGTAAAAAAATATATCATTATAATTTAACATGGAACCATTTAAATTATTTTATGAAAATAAGTGTTTTACCCTTTTCAGTTGTGATAATCTGGTTGATAAATTTATAGTTAGATCCAAATTACTTCATGATATATAATAATAAGTGAATAAATATAAAAATATTAAGAGAATCTTCTTGTCAAAAATGAGATATGAAAATAAAAAAATAAATTATAGAGTTTTTTTAGTAAAATAAAATCAAAGTATAACCAAACAAGATGTCTATTAAATTTGTAAAGTCATAAAAACCATCTCTAAGATATGTAAGACCATTCAATGTCCTTGAAGTAGTCAATCCAATTTCATATACTCTTGCATTACCTCTTAATTTAGCATAATTCCATAGTGTTACTCATATTTCTTTGATTAAATGTTACCATTCCAATATGTCATATATCATTGATTGAAAATATTTAAAGGTTTTGGATCGAAGAGTGATATCATTAGAACTCCTATGAATGATTGATAATCACAAACCTGGTTTATGAAAGAAAGAGGAATCTCAATATATGGTCTAGTGGGACTGATACTTTGAAGATAAAGTTACTTAGGAGGATCTTGTAGAAATATCTAAGGATTTTCCTCATCTCTATATCTAAATTTTATATTTTAATAAAACCATCAGGATGATGTATTCTTCTAAAGGGGAACATTGTCATGCCCCATTTTTTATGATGGACTACTTATCTATTTTCCATTGACGTGGTGTGCCATGTGAAATTATTTATTTAGAACATTAACGACTTAATAAACTTCTCACATAAATATTATTTCATGTTTTGAACAAATGGATTGTTTAGTTAAATATATTATATTATGTGGTTCTTGAATATTTATACTGGCATAAAAAATATATTATTTTGAACATAAAATGTGATTGATGTGTTATCTGATTTAATTTCAAATAGATCATTAATCAAATGTTAAGTAGTTGTTGTAACACACCCCCACAACAAAAGTAATGTAACATACCCCTAAACAAAACCAATATTTTTTACTTTTTAAATATATTTTTACAAGTAGATCTCATGTCAAAAGTTATGTAATTTGAGAAGATAATAGCTCTGTAAGAATAAGTTGATTATCAAGATAACACTTTATGCTATTCTAAATTCAAGATTAATGTTTAATAATTGATTGCTAACTTGTAGCCTACAACATCTCTCTTAAATAAAGAAGTATGGATCTATATAGATATATAAAAACTAGAAGTTATAACCTTAATATGTGATTAATCCCATAAAAGAAGAATCGGAATAATGATAATAAGATAGTGTAAATAATATTTGAAGTTGTAACTTACTGGTGAAATATTTGGTACTCATGACAAATATGGGTTTTGACAATAGTAAAGGAGATGAAAAGTCTCTCCTCTATTAGGATGGGAGGTTTCAGTTTTTGAAAGAAATAAAAACTAAACTAAGTGTATTTACAATATTTACTAGTTGAATTAAGAGAGGGGAGCAAGGTTGTAACATTACACTAAAACAAAAATAAACATGAAGATGAAGTGTCATGCATGAATGAGAAATCATACATTTATTTTCACCATGTAATGATAAAGTGCTTATGATAAATTACTTACTTGACATCAAACACAAATAATTTTTAGAAAAAAGAGACAATTATTAACATAATAAAAATACATATCTATAAATAAAATCAAGACACAAAGCTATGGATTTCATTGGGTTCTCGATTTAAGAAAGAAAACATTTTTTTCGCCTCCTTTACAAGAATCAGTTACCATGCACAGTAAAAAATCCCATTTATAATTTATAATTCTCCTATTTATTAATTTAGGAGGGAATGAGATGGCCCTTCACATCCCATTTGACCTTTGATATTATGATTTTTGTCTTACTCTATTTTTCACAATTTTGAAATTTATACAAGGAAAAATAAATTTTATTGGAATATATGGCTGACAAAGATAGAAAAAAAACCTGTAAACTCTCTATGAAGTCTTATTCAGAATGATGGTTGGTGCTAAAGAACCTAGGGTAGTTTTAGAACTTCTAATATGTTTTTTTCTTGAGTACCTTTGATTTTTCTCAAATTTTTCAAAGTTACAATAAGATAATTAATCTTTGGTACTGGCACATCCTTACAATGTATTAGTCACATTTATGAAATTAGTAACATAGAAATTTAAACATCCAAAATTCAGTCAACTGATTATTAATTTATTCTAGTGAAACATGAATTTCACTAAACATGTCATGAAAGTGACACTAAAGGCATATTCTTTGAATAACTTATCTTTGACTAGATTCTTGACCTAAGTATTTATTTCATATGTGGTGTATAGTGTGACTATATATTACTTAATCATATCATAATTTGTTTCATCATTATTTGAAGATATCAATTTTTACATTTTTTTTCTAATGCTGGCATGTTCTTGAAGTTCTTTTATTTCCCAATTTAGGATTTCAAACTTTTGAATAATTCACTTTGACCACTTATAAGAAGTGTCCTCTTTAATCTTGTCAAAGATTTTGGATTTGAACATTACATCAATGCTAGTTTTAATCATTGCATGAGAGTCACCATTCATCTTCTCTTAAAATTTTATTTCACTTTCATAAGCTTTGTTTCCTAATTTATATTGATGATTTAAGTATCTATATCCCCATATAGTTTCAACACCTCTTTAATATATTTGATACCATTAAAAATCAGTTCATTCACCTAGTACTCTATAGTATTACCATGATTTATAATTTTTAATGGTGGAAATGGACTCCTTGCTAATCCTAAGAACTTGAGAAAGGGCATCCACTTTAGGTGTGGTAGTTGTGTCAACTAGATTGAGAAGGTAGTCGACATATGTAACCAATTATTTAATTAGATCCTTCAGGGGATTTTGATTTAGTTCATCATGTTTTAATCTTTTGATCATCTTTTTAGTGGTTTCTTGTAGGTTATGAACATCACTTTTTATGGTTTCTTCTATGAGGGATATCCTCTTGAGAGTATAGTCACTTTTAGTGATTTCTTCTTCATGTTTGTCCACATTGGGTTCAACAATATCCACAAATTGAGCTCTTAAGGGATCTAAGACTAACCTAGATATGGTATTTTCTTTTTTGGGAGGAGGAGTCTCTATAATATTATCAACCACATCAAAATATATAATTTTTGATTCCTCCACTTTATCCTTTATGTTTATCATAGGTTGCATCCATTGAAATGGCATTCCACTGAAACTAGTGATTTGAGCAACTAAAGGTGGTGGTGTAGGTTACTTTGGAGGTGAATAATCTAAATGAAGTAGAGAAGATGGAAAAATTAAAGGAAATGTATAGGATGGGATTTCAACATCACTAAAAGGTTATTATTGAGATGATTCTTGATTAGAGGAATGATACTATTGAGTAGTATTGTGGTTTAAAAAAAAGGATCACCAAGAGGGGATGACGATTTTTTATCATTTAAATTTATATCTAAATGAAGCTCTCCTCTAAAATTTTTTTAGGTGGTTTTGCCTATTTAATATCTTCATCATCCCATCATCAGATCTCAATGAGTCATATGACTGAATCATATCACTAGCACTATCCTTCATGTGAGTCCTTAGAGTTACCACATGTGCTCGTTTTGAAGGGGATGAGTCCCTTGATCTCTTGAAACCACCTCCTCTATTAAATTATACCAATTCATTATCAAACCATTATTTTTTTGAGTCTAACACATGTTTGGTTCATGTCTATAGATCTATATGTTATTTCAATTACCAATTATTAGTAGACAAGGGGGGAACAATGAATTATTTCACATATATGAGACCCATATGATCAATCATGTTTTCTACCATACCATGTGAAAACCATTCATATTTAAATGTCTTTATTTGATCCAAAGTCATCTTTCTCCAATCATTTCTGATCACATCATATTCACAGGATCAAACAACTTAGTAATCTTCTTGGTGTATCACAGGATCAAAGTAATAACTATTATTGAGGTTGTTTCAAATGAATATCTTACGAATAAAATATACTTGATTATAAAATGAATGCATAGTGAGTTGAGAAATTTTATATTCAATTATTTGAGAATCAAATGTATTATTACATGGAAAATATCCCAAAGATATTAGAAATGTAACTACTAACATGTGTATATCTCTATAGCATTTGGGAATTGCTCTCAATTACCTAAATAAATCAATCAATATGTTTTTTTTATTGGCCAACCTAATTAGCCACAAATTGTATCCCTCAAAGATATAACATCTAATATATGTGAGCTTATATAACTAGATGAAAAATATACCATACTATATGATCAAGTTTGCTTCATCATCAAATATTTTTATTTTGAAATATTAATCTAGAGCTGGAAATATCTCATCATGAAGGTATCATTGACCCTTATAAAGTGTTTTTTGTTATTTTCTACATTTATTTTGGCATAAACCTAAGTGGAAGTGTTGACATTAGACTTTGAAGAGAGACCCAGATATACTCTTTGGGAGACCAACAAGGTTTCTAAATGCAATGTCATGAAAAAATACTTTGTCGAATCTACATTGATCAATTGTTAAAGAAAGGCTTTGTTGATCATTTACCCCTAATTATTCCCATCAAAATGATGTTCATATCCTTGAACATTCATGGATATAAGTTCACGGTGTTTGTGTTGTTGCTACATGATTTAGAATATTTATCATATATGATAGATCTTATTTTAAATTATATTTGAAAAAATTATTGGACATCATAAAAACCTTATTTATTTTGTGTTTCAACCCCAACTCATTAATGTCTACCAGATATTTATAAATATTTTTGTCTTGGTATTGGTATCCCTCAATCATGCTCACCCTTACAAATGTATCATGTATTGGGATTATCATGGTCATCCCCATTGATGGTCCATACATTTTATCCATATTAAACCCTTCGTGTGATTTTAGTTCTTTGATATTTTGGCCATAGTACTTTAAACGAGTGAGCACTGAATTATAACACTTTATTGAATTAGGTTCAATCTAGTTGTTTTAAGTGAGCCACATTTGATCAGGTGAATAGTTAGGGTACTAGCATTTTAATTGTTATGTCTTTTATCTAATTATAGATCAATATGTGCAATTTATAAATCTACAACCTTCATAGTATTGATCTCAAGGACTGAAAATGGCTCAAAGACCATGTATTTATATTTCATCTTTGTTTATCTTAGAATCTATGAAGTTGTTCAACAAGAGTTAATAGGTTTAACAAGTATGGAGGTAGAATATGATGATGAGGTTAGAACAAATAGGCCACAGTGGTCATGAGATTTGACCCACTTGTTTTGAAATACCTATTGAGTAAATACTCTAAGTACCCAAAATAACTATGGCCTATATAAGATAAATCTCCTTGAAGAGCAAACTAGATGAAATATCAATAAAAAACTATGAAACTATCATCACTATGAAGTAATCAGATAAAATTGAAAACTATGATAGAGTTTTGGAAATGTTACATCTTTAAAGGAGGAAAAAAAGAGTAGGGAAGATGTTTTTTAGGTGTCAGACATAAGAATAAGTAAGAATGGGTCTCCAAAAGTCTTATATGTTAATTAATTTTTGATGCATCTAAGTGATAAATGACTGACATTTAGGCCTCCCATGTGCTTGTGCATCATGAGGATATATAGATGTTTCATCCATCTATGTGGATGTGATGGATAGGAGGTATTTTCCATGTGAAATTGAAGGTGTCGACTCATAACTACCACATCCATGAGAACATGCAATCCATCAATAGAGGCACTGAACATGGGTCTAAGTGACCACAGTACATGCATTTACACATATTACATAGTGTAAGGGTAAAATAGGCCCAACCCTCTAGCTACATGGTATGTGAGTACATACCTCACACTATTTTATCTTAAACCTAGACATTTATTGAAATTTTATAACTTTTCATACTTCTATTGCATTTATTAGACCTTGCAAATGAATCTGAATAAAATGCAAAATGTTGTACATAGCTAGTTATTCTTCACATAGGTGAAATATGTATTTGATAATTTTTTGGAATAATACCTATCTCAAGCTAAGGATGTGGATTTTAAAAAATACATAAGGTGAACTACTAGAAATTTGGTTTCAAACACTAGTGCCTTATTCCTTGGGCAATGGAGTTAAAATCAAGATGATAAGAAAGAGAAAGGGAATAGAAAAAATAGAACCGCAAAAAGGAAACAACACAATGAAAGGAAACACATAATAGAAATAAAAAAAACAATGCAAAGTGAAAAAAACAATATAAAGTGAAACACACATTTAAATTGAAATCATATATGGGGATGAGTGGGTGTTAGCCTACCTTCCCTCTTTATAGTGTTTCATGTATTGATCATTGTATAGAAACTTGAGATACATTTCATCCATGTATGTTAGGTAGTATGCATTCTCACCATGTAAATGTTGGATCTTGAAATGTCACATCCATAAGGAGTCTAACTTCCCATGACTTTCTCATGGTTATTTTATTTTGTCCAAAAGTAGGACAAGTTCTCATACTTTAAAATCTCATAGGTGTTTTTAGGTCAAATAGATCTTTAAAGTTTATTTGATGTGTTACAATCCTAACAATCATTCATTATGACTCAATCTTCTTTTATTTTGGCTAGATACATGATCATTTTATTTGATGCATCATCATATTTGTTAGGAACCAAAGGAAGCACAACTGATTACGATATACAAGCAACTAACATGAAAAATTAACCAGAAGTAACAAGTAACTAGAATTTAGAAATAACACAGAATATGAGAGACAATACACAACTTGTATTAATACTCTTCCAGAAAAGAATTACAACAAAGAGATGCCACACTCTTCCACCTTACAGGTTCGCCACACCAAGTGTTCAGTAATTCACCTTCAAGAGCTCACTCTCTCTCTTACGGTCCCAACACACAACTCAAACACAGAGTTGGTGTTCACCTCCAACTAGTTAGTATCCACTACTGCCAGTACATCGAGTATACAAACATACTCAACCGAGTACACAACACACTCCAAGTAGATCTCCCATGAACTTCCAACACCCTGCAACTCAAATGATCTTACTTTGGAAGGAACTACCTTGCCTTCCTCTTTGCTCTCCAATTGAGTACACACCATACTCCAAGTAGATCCTGCCTGATCTTGCTTCCTGTTGTGTTGCTGTCACCTTGATCTTGCTGCCCCCTGTAAATCAACTTGGTTCTGCACACCTACAAACCTAGACCATGCACACACATACACCTACAGATCAATGATCTTACTTACCATGCAGATCTCCAAATGTGGCCTTGCACACCTGCTGACCAAGATCCTACATACATGAAGAATCCTTCTGATTCTCCAAACCAACACCCACACTTGGCACTATGGCACTAGGAGGAACACACCATGCTTTCTTCACTTTGAAGGAGCTAATATTTGCTCTCTTACTCTCTAGCACACATTACAATACAACCCATGAGTCTGTTATATAGATCTCATGCAAACAATAATTAGACACCTAATTACAATAATTAGATCTGCAACTTCAAGTCTATAATTGGCCTTTGACATGTAAACACCCAGTTCATTAACTAACTATCTGTGAACTAGCATTTTTGGAACCGCACAGGCGACCGACATCGATCCCTGTCTGCCTAGAGGTGACCGATGTCGACTGATCCATGACTGATGTTGGTTGCTCTTCTCACTATATATGACCGACGTCGGCTGATCAGACCAATGCCAGTTGCTCTACAACTTAACAACCTTTTAGTAACCTCCTTCCCTATTTGCATTAGTGAAGCTTTTAGCTCCACAACCTAACAATCTCCCACTTGGAGATAAATAGTTGCACTGTACCTGTACCCCTTCTAATCTATTTCCTGGCTTGTATCCCTCTTCAAGATCAATCCTGAAGACCAACCACCACACAACCTGTGGTGCACCTCCTGTCATCCAAGTAACCTGCCGCATCCATATCTACAAACCCATGTAGAAAATAACTTGACCTTGCATAGCATGTTAACCTGCTACTGGTCCCTCTCAGACACTTGAGAATCCATTGAACTACCCTCCAGTGCTTCTTTCCCAGATCAGCTCCAAACTTTCTGACAGCTTGCAATGTGTGGGTAACCCAGGTCCAGTACGCATGTACTTAACCTCATCATGTGAATCAGGACCCTGTTCAGTGAACTGTCCAACCAATGGCATGCTAACCGGTATCACACAATCATCTAGAGACAAAATCAACCTGTGATCTCCATGTCTCTAGAACACACACATGCCAAAGAATTTTGCTACTCCAAATTCCTCATGACATGCCACTGAACTAGCCTTTCCCTTAGCTCAGCAAGACCCTGTATGTCTAAACCTGCACCAAGCTCATCCTCCACATACAGTAACAGGATAATGTCACACCATCATCCACTTGGTAAGACAAACACAATGGTTACACTGACATTGACTAAAGCTCTGCTTTGTCATCCACTTGTCAAAACCTGTACCACTGTCTTGTAGCTTTCACAAGACCATATGACCTGGTCTTCCATCTCACGTATCCATTCTCTCTATTCTTTAACTAAGGTATCCATTCATCTTTCAGTGCTTTCTTTCAGCTGGTAACCCTACCAAATCTCCCATTTGGTTCTGCATCTTGTTCATGCCATGCTCCCACTATTTCCTAGATCCTTCCCACTCTGGAGTGAGCAATGAGTATAAAGAAGAGGAACAATGAATTTGAGGCTTACTTACCCTTTCAGTCCTCCACATGGGTGTTTGAGACTCCTTGATAGCTTGCTATCCTCCCAAAATCCATCTCAGTGACCACACTTGGTCACCACACAATTTGCATCCAATCGACGTCAGTTCCATGTGACTGTCCTTTCTATCGATGCCAATTTTTTGACCAACATCGATTCCTTTACCATCACTGGAAGCCACCCTACCTGACACCACTGGCTCTAGTCTGCACATGACCAACATCAGCACTTGTCTGTTCGACACTGGTTCCCCTTGACTGATGCCAACAAAAAGACACCACACTCTTTCACCTTACAGGTTTGCCACACCAAGTGTTCAATAATTCACCTTCAAGAGCTCACTCTCTCTCTTACGGTCCCAACACACAACTCAAACACAAAGTTGGTGTTCACCTCCAACCAGTCAGTATCCACTATTGCTAGTACACTAAGTATACAAACATACTCAATCGAGTACACAATGCACTCCAAGTAGATCTCCCATGAACTTGCAACACCCTGCAACTCAAATGATCTTACTTTAGAAGGAATTACCTTGCCTTCCTCTTTGCTCTCCAACTGAGTACACACTGTACTCCAAGTAGATCCTGCCTGATCTTGCTTCTTATTGTGTTGTTGTCACCTTGATCTTGCTACCACCTGCAAATCAACTTGGTTCTACACACCTGCAAACCTAGACCATGCACACACATACACCTACAGATCAATGATCTTACTTACCATGCAGATCTCCAAATGTGGCCTTGCACACCTGCTGACCAAGATCCTACATACATGAAGAATCCTTCTGATTCTCCAAACTAGCACCCACACTTGGCACTGTGGCACTAGGAGGAACACACCATGCTCTCTTCACTCTGAAGGAGCTAATATTTGCTCTCTTACTCTCTAGCACACATTACAATACAACCCATGAGTTTATTATATAGATCTCATGCAAACAATAATTAGACACCTAATTACAATAATTAGATCCACAGCTTCAAGTCTATAATTGGCCTTTGACATGCAAACACCTAGTTCGTTAACTAACTATTCATGAATTGGCAGTTTTAGAATCGCACAGGCGACTGACGTCAGTCCCTGTCTGCCTAGAGGTGACCGACGTCGGTTGATCCATGACCGATGTCAGTTGCTTTTCTCACTGTATATGACTGACGTTGGCTGATCAGACTGATGCCAGTTGCTCTGAAACTCAACAACCTCTCAAAAACCTCCTTCCCTATTTGCATCAATGAAGCTTTTAGCTCCACAACCTAACAATATTGATCATAATGAATAACTTCAAACAACTTCAAGGATGTAAATTCCAAAGACATAAGAATCATTCCATATAAACCTTAGAGTAATTGAAAAGCATACTTTTTGATTTCTCTCTTGGCATTATATGATCAATGAATAAGGTATAATATAAATTATTACACCAATTTAACTAAAAATCATCAACCAACCTAAAAAAAATGGTATTTATATTCATGTTGTTAAATTCTAATTGACCAATACCCTAAAGATAATATCATACAAGTGTGAAAATAAAATTCCATATCCATATCAAAAACCAATCAGTTCAATTGAGAAGAAGTTAGAATTATAATCCATGAAAATTTTCTAAGGAACTCCAAACCTAACCAATCTATTATCCTTTATGAAATTACAAATAACCTCATAAGTGGTACATATTACTAGAATAGCCTGCACCCATTGGGTAAAATAATTGGTAGATATCAAAACATGAGTGTGTCTTGAATTTTAATTTGGATTCAATATCCCAATGAAACATAATACCTATTGACCAAATTTTATCCTTTTAGGCCAAAATTGGGCACCCATTTTCATTTAGTCACCTATCCATGTCTTTGGTTAGACTCAGTAATGAATTTTCATTTGAGAGATGTATCCTATATAAAACTCATAAAAAATGTACAAGTTTAATTCTTTTTAGAAGTTCATTTTGGTCTCTTGTTAAGCCTTTGAGTATTTTATTTTGACTAAGTGTTTAATTTATTTTGGGTTTTATTCAAGGAAGATTTCTTTTGGGTTTTGTTCAAGTGTTTATTTTTGAGGTTTTGCTGAATTCTTTTAGACTTTTTATCTGAAGCTTTTCCCTTAAGTTTTTTCTTTCAGACAAATTGTCTGCACAACTTTTCTGAAGGTCTATGATAGTTTTTATGAAAGATATGTTTCAAGCCAAAAAATAATAGTTAACATCTAAATGAAATTATAACCATTGGATCCTTTTACATCAAAACACAGTTCAAAATATCTTTATTCTGTTAGCATAACCGTAAAAAGAATGTATTACAAAATGCAACATAACTATTCTAATCTAAAGTTGATACATATCTAAATCATTTTAAGACTTTCCTTTGCTTGACCTCTTCCAAACACACACACACACACACACACACACACACACACACACACACACACACACACACACACACACACACACACACATTTGTGTGTGTATTATTTCTATTCATTGGAAAACCTCCACTGGTGATAGTGAAACTCTAGCCAGATTTGTACTTTAACTCTTGAAGAATAAACAAATGATTTCACCATTCACATATTTGAAATATTGAGTATAAGTTTGAATCTTGTTGATAATGACTAGTGAAAAGGTTATTTTCTAGCATGTAAATCTGTGGTCACTTACCAATGTGCAAAAAGGATGATATTGCAAGGCTTTGTTATCATTCTTTACTAAGTGTGTAAACATCTTAGAAGTGGTATATGTGTATTCTCTTTGTATAATCATTCATCACCATCCTAAACATTAAGTACCTTCTTTAATCTAACTTATGAAATATTGATGTAGCAATATCTTTGTTGTGACTTTGTGTGAAACACCCTTGTTTACATTTAAGTAGTGGTTTCAATCATTTAGGATGATATCAAATATTGGTGAATCACGGCTTGTTTTCCCAATTGTTTTCCTTTTCCCTTTTCATTCATAGTTTTTAGTTTAGAAAGAACTTCAAGGTGCATCAAGGGGAGTTAGCCCCTAATCTAGAGATTCATCTCAACAAAATTATCACCAACATCAAGAGAGATGATTCCATTTTACCACTTGGATGAGGAGAGTTGAACATCTCCTCAAGGGTGTAAATCCAAGCATCAATAGTTTTTGGCACGTCCGATAGGACCTAGACATCTAAGTCCTAGAAGATTGTTCAAGATTGGTGTTGGTATTGACACAATTGTATAAAAAGAAGCATCTACATTCAACACCTGGTGACTCCATTAAAAAATTCATGTCTTTGGTTGATGATCATTCCTTCTTTCCATGCCAAAGGTGACCACTAGCTCTTTAGCTAAAGGTGTATACTTTTAGTTTATGGAATTACCTCTATATTCCACTAAAATGTATAGATTTGTAAACACTCATCCTTAAAAAATAGGTTATGTGTTCAAAGCTTCCAAGTTGTATTTAATTATATTCCTGATATCTATAGTAATATTACCAATATGGCTAGAAGACAACTTTTTGTGCATTTCTAGGGGGCATCTCCCTTGCAGCTTACCCAATATGATCAAATTCTAGGAACTGCCCTCAAAAGTGTCTCATCTTTTAGTGGGGAAGGTCCTATTACTACCATTGAACATATCAGTAATATATAAAACTTTTTAAATATCCATAATATTACCTATGAAAATGTGTCCATTAGGTTTTTAGCCTTGTCTTTCAAATGAAAAGTTTTGGATTGGTATGGGACCCTACTTATAAATTCTATTGGCTCATGGGATGAGTTGAGGACCCTATTGACTGATAGTTTTGGGGAAAAGAGTGATCAATTTTATTTACCTAAATAATTGACCATGATCAAGAGGGAACCACATGAATTCATGTAGGATTTCAATACTAGGTTTCAAAAAACTTAGGATAGAATCCCAATTCTTGTGAGGCCAACTGTAAATTATGCATTTTTGTACTACTTGAAAGCATTGAATAGTGACATTGCCATGATGATTCAGTCTATGGGTGTAAATACACTTAATAATACCTATTAAACAACCATAAATTATGAGAATTATTTTGTCTAAGTGGGAAAGATAGCTCTTAAACCTCCAATGCCACTATTCCTTGATTTGCATTCTCCTAGTCAAAGTACATTGCCCACTCTAACTCCTTTAACTGGTCAAGAAAAATATATAATTACCCCTACCAATGAAATAAATGAAGTCAAAATCCTAATTCAAAGTGTTACTAATGAATTGGTTGATATCAAAAGGAAACAAGCCCAAGGGTATAGGTCATATCAATCCTACAACTAGTGTGGACAAAAAAACAAACCTACTTTTCAAGGTAATACATAAGGACAAGGTTAAATCACTCATGTCAAACCTTATAAAAGCTAAAATCCTATTGTTCCTTCATCTTCCAAATCCCTTGTTCCCATTTAAAAAAATTTGGTCCAAGAACAACCTTATTATCGATCTTTTGAACATGGTCAAGAACAAGTTGCTTATGCCAATAAGATGTAAAATTAAGGCATGACTACACAAGGTGATCAAACATCTCAATTTTCAAATTTGAGATGCCAACACAATTTGGGATGGAGAAAAGGTAGGTATAGTTTGATTCCACTATCATGAATCATTTTGAGGGTGAGTTTTGTGCCATTAATTATGTGGGGAATACAAGTAATCAGAATGCTAGTGTGGCTACGAACACTAGATTAAATAAAAAGGCCATTGAAGAAGTTCAAGGAAACAATCAAAGACCTATTTTGAATCCTACATCAGCTTAGATGGGAGGAGGGTCCAATTCAGCTCCTAAAGCACAAGAAGATTAGATAATTCCAAATTTTAGGATAGTTGCTATAACCTTACCTTGATAAGTTACATCACAAGGTGCAAATGTTCATAAAGAAAACCCCAAGGTAAGTAATCCTTATATTAATGTTGTGGACCAGATGAAGAAGATTCATAATAACATCTCATTATGTTATTCTCTAGAATTAATAATGAAAAAAGATATATTCCAAATGAAATTACATGGATTGGGCAAACAAGCTAGCCCATTTAGAAGTGACAATGTGGTTTTGGTTAATGGAACTCAATCTATAGATGTTCAACTAAAGATAGAATAATCCTCCTTTATACCTATATTTAATTATCAATGATTTCTTGGTTCATAATTACATCATAGATAGTGAAGCAAGCACATCAGTTATGCTGAAATGCATAGCAAATAAGCTAGGCATCAGATACGAGCCAATGACTAAAGGATTTTTGTAATTGGACGGATCACCAGCCAAAATTTTAGGGGTAGTGAAAGGTTTGAATCTAATTATTCATTCTTGTACTAATTTTTCATTTCTTCATGATGTGGTCATAGTAGATTTACCTCCCTATTTTTCTCTTTTCTTGTCAAGAGACTTTGCATCCATGATAGGTGGATACTTGGCAGCTAACTTGTGATACATGGTGTTTAGAACAAAGTATGGCACTAAGTTGAAGATTGAGTCAAAAACCATTCATATATACCACTTGGAACCATATTCACTTAAGGCAACAAATGTTAATTATGCTATCATTTATGAAGAGGAGCTTCACATTGATCAATCTCCATCATCTTCTCTTGAAGGAGTTTCTGATTTATTCTTAGATGAGTGGGGAGATGATAACTATGTGCATGATCCTTACAAGTTTATTGAAGAATATGGTCTTAGAGTATATTATATACATTATAATAACTATTTCATGCCCAATTTGGTGAATTCAAATGAATATGTGAATGGATTATGATAGCTCTTCTTTGATCTATCTAAAAGCAAGATTGGGGTAGGTGGTGGAGTTATGCTAGTTTCATCTTCAAAGGGAAGCTATTTTCCAACTTTTAGGTGTCAGTTATATTATAATTGTAATGTATTAGAATAGGAGGCCCTTATTCATGTCCTCAAGTGGGCAAAGAAAAGAGGTGTCAAATAATTTCAAGTGTTCAGTGATAACGAGCTCATTGTCAACCAAGTTAGAGGGTAGAATTTGACCAAGAACTCCTTGCTCAAGTATTTTTAGCATATAGTTTGGGACCTTGTAGAATATTTCATGGAATTTAACATCACTTATATCTCAAGAGAAGATAATAAACATGCTGATATGCTAGCAACAATTGGAGCTTAGTTTGATCTTCTAAAAGACATAAGAGAAGACAAAAATCAACCTCATCTAGAGGTGATTATGAGACCTTCTATACCAGATAATGTCACTAATTGGTAGGTTTTTGATAGTTAATAGTAGATAGATATCTTCATATAAGAAGAATATAAGTTATCTATAAGAATCAATCCAAGCTTCAACAACAATATGGAAGATAGATTGTTCAATTGAAGTCTAACAAGCTTCCTAAAGGCCTAGTGACTCTTGAAAGCATATTCAATGATGATGACCAGCTCAAGAAGGGGAAGGTAAGCATGTCAACAAAGAAAGAGAACTATGAAAGGGTAGAGATATTCAAAGATAAGTTACTTTCTCTTGGAAAGGTATGCACTAATCAAGAGAATCATGATTTCATTGAACTATGCAAGGAGTTTAGTGATATTTTTGCATGGGAATATAGTGATTTGAAGGGTTTTGATCCAAGCTTGGCTCAACACACCATAGAGATAGATGAAAATTACAAACCCATCAATAAAAGATAAAGGCCAATCAATCCCAAAATTGAACCACTCATGAAGAAAGAACTCACTAAGTTGATTGAGTCTAGAATCTTTTTTCCTATCAAGCATTCTTCTTGGTCAACTAACTTAGTCCCTGTTAGAAATAAGAATGGGGAGATCAGGTTATGTTTAGATTTTAGAGACTTGAATAGGGTATCTTTGAGAGATAATTATCCCCTCCCTTTCATGGAACAAATTTTTCAAGTGGTAGCAAGCAGTAAGAGGTTTTCTCTCCTAGATGGTTATTTTGGGTACAATCAGATTTTGGTGAAAGAAAGTGACTAGTACAAGACAACCTTCACCACTAAATGGGGCACATATACCTATAGGAAGATTCCATTTGGATTGTCAAATATTGGAGCTAATTTTCAATGTGTAATGGATATGGATTTCTAAGGATTGATTAATGACATTGTATTAGTGTATCTTGATGATGTGACATTTTTCTCCAAGGAAGCAAAAGACCATTTGAAGCACCTAAGGCATATTTTTGAGTGGTGTAGAGAGTTTGGGATATCTCTAAACCCAAATAAGTGTGTGTTTTCTATTCATGAAGGTAAATTTTTAGGCCACATTGTTTCTAATAAAGGTTTGTCCATTGATCTAGAAAGGGTAAATGTCATCTTGGCATTGCCTTTACCTAAACATAAGAAGGGTCTATAAAACTTCTTTGGTAAGATAAATTTAATTAAGAGGTTAATTATTGATTTTGATAACATGCTAGATCCATTGACATCTATGCCAAGGAAGGATGAGATATTCACTTGGATATGAAGGAGAAAATAAAGTTTTGAAGAGATCAAGCAAGCCATTGCCCAAGCCCCTACTCTTGTAAGTCCTAAATTCTCCAAGGACTTCAATTTTTATACTTTTGGGAATGAAGAAGTAATCTCTACCATTATTAATCAAGATAATGATGAAAATTTGGGACAACCTATTGCCTTCTTCAGTCAAGGTCTAGAAGGTTATGAGACAAGATATACATATGTATAGAAATAAGTGATTTAAGTTATAAGGAGCTTAAAGAAGTTTAGACATATGTTATCTAATAAAAAGATTAATATTTTTTTTCCTCATCTTAGTGTGAAAGATTTTTTGTTGAGCAGAGATTTGAATGAGAAAAGGGTAGGTTGGATCACCAAAGTGATGGAATACGATGTGGAGATCAAGACAACCAAGTTAGTGAAAGAAAGATGACTATGTGAACATCTTGATTCAGATTTGAAAGAGAAAAATGAGTTTGTTTTGGCACTTCATGATGATCCTAAAACAACTATACCTTCATCCATAGGAGTTGGACACAAGACATGATTTATTTTCTTCAAATCGGTGAGTGTCCATAAGGTCTTGATAGGGCCAAAAGGAGGCACTTTAGGTTGTAATCCATTCCCAATGTGATAATTAATGGAGTACTATTTAGGAAAGATTTTTTAGGTGTGTTATTAAGGTGTATTGATTCAGATTAGACTAGCAAAGTGTTTCATGAGTTCCATGATGGACCAACTGGTGGTTACTTTGCTCTGAGAACCATAACTATCAAGATAATGAGGGTTGGTTACTTTTGGCCCAGCTTGTTCAAAGACACTCATGCTTGGGTAAGAAAATTCCAAAAGTGTGCTCTTTTTGATGGAAAATAAAATCTAGCTACTTTTCCCCTTCATCTAATCTAGGTTGATCAAACCTTCATGCAATGGGGTTTAGATTTCATAGGTTTGATCAATCCTCCTTCTAGTGATGGTCACAAATGGGTGTTGATAGCCACTAATTATTTTACTAGATGGGTGGAAGCTGTAGCTCTTAAGGAGGTAAATAAAAACTTAGTCCTAGACTTATATTAAGGTATAGTAATCATATTTAGAGATCCCTCAATAATCATCTTAGATAATGCATTCACCTTTCTAGGATCAAAGACAAGTGAATGGGGTTTGAAGCATGGAATCTACCTTAGCACCTCCTCTAACTATTACCCCCAAGGGAATAAACTAGTTGAGTCCACAAAAAAGAACTTGATTAGGACCATAAAGATAACAATTGAGGAGAATCAAAGGACTTGGGACACCAAATTGAATACAACCCTTTGGGATGATAGGATCACCCCAAAGAGAGCAATTGGCAACTCACCATATACACTTGTGTATGGAAGGGAAGCTAGACTTCCTATCTCACTTGAGTTAGCAACCTTGGATCTTACCTATCAACTAAAATTGATAGAGAATGATAGCATGGAGGTTAGATTATGTGAGTTGATAGAGATTGAAGAGCCAAGAGATCAAGCTATGCAAACCATGACTACTCAACAATAATAAACAAAGAGGTATTTTGACAAGAAGTCCATACCAAGAAGCTTCAAAGAAGGAGATATATTCCTAAAATGGGATTAATATGGGGCCAAGCCTAGAAGACATACAAAGTTTGATGCTTTGTGGAGTGGACCATATGTGATCACACAATGCAAACATCACAATGCTTTCCAAATCTCAAAGTTGGATGGAGAGGAGATACGAATCCTAGTTAATGGGATATATCTAAAGCATTGTTACTGATGGTTTTCTTATTTCTTTTATACATAGTTTCTTGCTTTTCCTATGATTTCATAAGTGATTATGTACATGTGTGAGTTTGTACTTGTCTATTTTTGTGCTATCTTTTCTTGGTCTTGCTATTGTTGTGTGGTGTGTTTCCTTGTCTTTTGTTTTGGCATAATCTTTTTTAGTCATCTTCAAGAACTCCATGTCCAATGGAATATATAGGATATAGGTTTGGTTAGTATAACAATCATTCTACCCCTGTGAGTCACCAATTTGTTGACCAAATTTTGGCCTTTCAAGCCAAAATTGGTCGCCCCTATTCATTCAGTCACCTGTCCATGTCTTTGGTTGGACTCAGTAATGAAGTTTCATTCGAGAGAGGTATCCTGTATAAAATTCATAACAAATTCACAAGTTTAATTCTTTCAATAAGTTCCTTTTGGTCTCTTGTTAAACCTTTAAGTCTTTTATTTTGACTAAGTGTTTAATTTCTTTTGGGTTTTATTCAAGGAAGGTTTATTTTGGGTTTTGTTCAAGTGTTTATTTTGGAGGTTTTGTCGAATTCTCTCAAAATTTTTACTGAAGCTTTTCCCTTAAGTTTTTTCTTTTAGAAAAATTATCTGCATAACTTTTCTAAAGGTCTATGACAATTTCTCTAAAAGATATCTTTCAAGCTAGCAAAGAATAGTTAATATCTAAATGAAATTCCAACCAATAGATCCTTTTATGGCAAAACACAGCTCAAAAAAGCTTTATTCTACTGGCATAACCTTAAAGAGAATATATTATAGAATGCAACATAACTATTCTAATCTAAAGTTGACACATGTTTGAATCATTTTTAGACTTTCCTTTGCTCGACCTCTTCCAAAAACATGTGTGTGTGTGTGTGTGTGTGTGTGTATTATTTATATTCATTGGGAAGCCTTTGCTGGTGATAATGAAACTCTAGCTAGATTTGTGATGTTAAATCTTGAAGAATAAACAAGAGATTTCACCATTCACATATTTACACTATTGAGTATAAATTCAAATCTTGTTGATAATGACTAGTGAAAAGGTTATTTTCTATCATGTCAATCTATGGTCACTTACCAATGTGCAAAAAAGATGATGTTGCAGGTCTCTGTTAGCATTCTTTAGTAAGTGTATAAACATCTTAAAAGTGGTATATGTGTATTCTCTTTGTAGACTCATTCATCACACTCCTAAATGTTAAGTACCTTCTTGAATCTAACTTATGAAATACTGATGTAGCAATATATTTGTTGTGACTTTGTGTGAAACACCCTTATTCACCTTTAAGTAGTGGTTTTATTCATTTAGGAGGATATCAAATATTGATGCATCAATGCTTATTTTCCCAGTTTTTTTCCTTCTTCCTTTTCATTCATAGTTGTTAGTTTATAAAGAGCTTCAAGGTGCATCAAGGGGAGCTAGCCCCTAATATAGACATTCATCTCAATAGAATTGTCACCCACAATAAGAGAGATGATTCCATTTTTCCACTTGGATGAGGAGAGTTAAACATCTCCTCAAGGGTGAAAATCCAAGCATCAACAATAACCATTGCTAAAACATTTCTTTAATGACCACAAGATATAGGGCTAGTGCTGTAAGTTTGGTCCAACCAAAAAAGTATTGTCAAGCCTCACATTGATACCCATTCTTGAGCCTCTTTGACCAATTTTGTCTAGTAATACTGATTTTTTAGATTTGTTAAGGTTGTAATGGAAAATGAAAAATGTCCTCCGTAGGAGTTATCAATAAATTCTTACAATTTTTTTTATGTTGTTCCTTGTTTACACATGTCAAGAAAGTGCCATCTAGGGATTTATTAAATAGATCATTATCCTAGATTACATATTTTCTTGCCTTTAGCTTGAGTTTTTGCATCTCTTTTGGGTTTATAATGGTTGAGAATTCTTGTCAGAGCTAAAATATGTGATATCAACATACCATTCTTCAAGGGAATCAACCAAAACTATGAGTGTTAGTTCTTTCTTTTCTTCTCTTTGTGATTCATCACCTTAAAAAATCAATTAGAAAAGGCCTTATCCTCTCACGAACTTGGTGGGATTGATATCCAATTTATACTCCTAGATCTTGGTGATCCATATAGTCTATTTAACCCAAGCTCTTGTTGAGTCAAAATTAATTTGGATGATGATTATAGGACCATAACAATTATATGAGAGTAAAAAATATAGAACCCAAAATGTTTTGTTGCCTTGACTATGGCATACACGTGTTTTTTAACAAGTTAAAATTTGAGATCATGTTCCTTCAAAACAAATATCATGAAATCAATTTGGGATTCATCCCCTCTTATATTTTTGACCAAGATAGTGCAAATTGTGTATTTTGAAGAATAATAATATGAAATGAAATATTTTTTAAAATATGGATAGGTAAAGACTAGTGCTTTAGTAATAGCTTATTTGATCTCATTGAAATAATTTTTTACAACATCATTCCACTGGAAATATTTATTTCCACACATCATTTATACAAAATGTCTATTGTTTTCAACAAAATCATGGACAAATATTCTAAAAAGGTTGACATTGTAAAAGAGTGAATGTGTGCCAAGTTTCCTAGTAACCAAGGACAACTATTAAATTTCCTTTACTCTTTAAGGACTGATCTTGGTACCTTATTTGGAAATTACATGTAAAAAGAGTTTTAATTTTGTTATGACAAATATATACTTTATAGGATTAAAAGATATCCCATGAGTCTAACATATTTCAAAATCCATCTTCAGGTCTTCATAGTTATATTCCTTTTCATTGAAAATACTATGATATCATCAATGTATAAAACTATTATCTTTTTATTCATTTCATTGAAGGATAAATCCAATAATTTATGAAATGTATCCCTTGCATTGATGAGACCAAATGGAATCTTCTTTTATGCAAAGGTTTTCCATGGGATGGTGAACATTGTCTTAAATTGATCTTATATAGTAATTTTGACCTAATTATATATAAAAAAATAATCTAATATAGATATCATTTTAGACCCTATGATAAATTTTAGGTTTAAATCCATGATTAATAGATGATAATTATCTTTGAGTGAATCTTGATAAAGATTTTGAAAATATATGCAAATGTTTACTTCTCTATTATTATTTCTAACATCTACAATATTAGCCACTTGATAAGAATGATGGATAGGAAAGATAATTTTATTGTCCAATGTCTACTTCACCTCTTAATAGAATGTGTTAGCAATATTTGGGTTATAACACCATAAAGTTTTCTTGAAATTATAAAAACCAAGTTTTAGTAAAACACTATGATGCATAATCTTAGGTTTAAAAGACATTAAATTTGTATAACACCAAGGAAAAATGTCCATGTACATTTTGAATAGATTAATAATTTTTTTCTCTCTTCCTTTGGGTAAAATTTTCAAATTTTAACATATTACAACTTTTGACTTATGCCAATGTTCAATTCCTCATACTCAAGTGATAAGTGAAGATCTTATTTATGTACCTCTTGGTGGGAATTTAGAGCTCCCATGGTGATTATTATTTCATCATATGGTAAATAAATTGGTAGTGTATTTAT
Organism: Torreya grandis; assembly: GCA_037957365.1. Lineage (NCBI taxonomy): Eukaryota > Viridiplantae > Streptophyta > Pinopsida > Cupressales > Taxaceae > Torreya > Torreya grandis. The sequence continues at coordinate 704,832 of JARHVA010006279.1, forward strand.
GTAACAACATTTAGTTTAGGATTTTGTCTTAATATGTTTATTTTTACATGAGTTATATAAATAAATCATGAATATAGAGTTTGGTAAGATTATTATGGGATTTATAGTTGGAAAAACCTCCTTGTTTATATCAGAGGATTCCCTACATGTATGCTTCAAATATATTTAATAAGGGGAATGTTTTTTATTGACTAAAACTATTTGTTCTTCTACACATTTTTGAGCCTTCAATTATCTCTAAATATGGAGCTTTTTCTATATTTGGTATCAGAGCAGGTACCTTGAGGAATCATTGATCAAATTTGAATTTTAGTCAAATTGGGCCAACCCATACATATTGAAAATTTACATAAGTTCTCATATGTACTATAGGGTCTCATATGTGTCTAAATATCTCACGTATCCCTGCTTTAGCCTTGGTCTAAGTCCATCTTCCTTATGCTTATCTAGTCAACCAAAGTCAACTCTAGTCAACCCTAGTCAAACATGGTCAAAGGTCCAATTATTTTGAAATTTTCATAATTGGTAATTTATATGTTCTAATGTGTTCATAAGTCATAAATTTTCCCTTTGTCGTGTTTCATATGCAAAAAATCTCATTTAGTCATATTTTTGGCTTATTAAATGACTTATACGGGTTAGTTAAAGAATAAAATTTGTCACCAAGAAATATTTATATATGGAGGTCAGAATATGTCAGGAGGTAGTCAGATCTATTTCAAGAAATAGCTTCATTCATGAAAATAGGGATTTTTCCTTAAAAGTAGACCATTAATGGCACTTGTATGAACTTGATGAGCTCACCTTTAGCTAAAAACATGGGAAATATGTCTCTCCAACTCCCTAAGATATTTATCATGCTTATTTTTTATATAAAATGTCAAATTTTTTAGTTTTTACTTATTCTCCTCCTTTATTACCTTCACAAGCCAAGAAGGGTCAATTTGGAATGCTTGGTACAAGTAATACAAGTGGAGTTGAGAGGAGTGATCTTGGGTGTAGAAAGAGGTTTGAGTCAGATTCAAACCCATGGTAATATTTTTTAGTTTCATGGCTCCTCCTTCATGAACCATCACTAAGAATCTAGGTATCTTTTTATGATCTTGCATTCAAGAAGGGTCCTTGTTTGAGTTAGTTTCTAAATATTTTTCTTTGGTTTGATGGTTTTGATTCCTCCATATGTTTATAAAGGCCTCTCTACTAGTTTTCCACTATTATATTACTTTTTTAAGTCACAAGGTTTCAATAAACCTCTTCTAGGCTTGTTCTTGGTTATAGATCATACTCACTATTATACACTAGAGAAATACTCACCCATAGGTCCCCTAATGATGTCATGTTAATGTTTGGAGGGATATCCTTGGGCTCCAATTTTTGAACATGGTATAAAATGCATTAATATGCCTAAGAGAGCCTCTCCTAGGCTTGTTTTAGTGGTATATCACCCTTATAACCTTACATTTAGAAGTATGCACCCACAAGTATCATTTACAAAGTTTTAGAGAAGATGTACAAAGGGATGGTTGATAGGTATTGATCTTCATGATGAGTGTAAGCTTGTATGTTAGCATCTAATCATGATTAAGACCCTTGATAGCCAAGTATGGTGTTGAGAAACTTTGCTAAACAAAAACCCTGATTTTGGGAACTTTTCCTTGATTTGAAAAAATAAAATGCTTTTATCTTTTTTGTGTTTTGGTTTTGGAAATCCAAGAGTGGATTTGGGGAAGGTTAATTATGAGATTTTGATATTCATACCATGGGGATATCTAATTTAAAGATAATGGGAGATGGATCATAGATGAATCAGGGGTTGGGACCCATAGAGACATACAGGTGCACTTAGGGTTGGAGAATGGCCATCTATAGGTTTGTTGGGGAAAACACTTGTAGGTTGTAAGAAATATATAACATGGAGGCTAACACAAATAATCCCACACATAATGTATGAATTTAGTGACTTAATTAAGACCTAAGATGCATGATACAGGTCTCAAGAGGATAATACACTCACCTACAAGCTTCCTTTAACCATAATTTTGACACCTACAACAGGCAGATAATGAAATTCTTGAAGTTATGGTGATGTTCTAGGGGAATTCATGTAAGTATAAGTGTAAGAGAAACTTTTTAATCTCAAGAGGGTTCAATTGGGATCTTAAGGCATCATGCCAAGGGTCTTCATAAGCCTAATACACCCCTCCAAAGCAAAACATAGTTGACTATGCCATACCAGTCAATAGATAGTAAGTAAAAAGGAAGTGTTATTAGTGTGAATAGGGATTGAGCATGGAAAAAATGAATAGAGATCATCACCAAATATCTTGATAACTTCAATAATACTTGAAAAAATCATCCCCAATGCTTAATTTATGAAAGTGCTCATGAAAGTATACCAAACAGGCAGAAACACAGTTAGTCTTGATAAAGCTCAGTGATAGAATTGAGTTCAAGCATTGTGACATCATCTTGGTAATTAAAGAAGAGATAAAAATGATAATATAGGACAAAATAATTTTATAATGTATATAACACATGTTTCATAAGAAAATAACACCTACAGAACCTTAAGGATCCCCTCATAGTTAGTTAAATGGTTTTAAGACAGTGAATAAGGGTTTGAGTCCTAAAATGATGATAATGCTACCAAAGTGGAAAAATGAGTCCAAATAATTGTGAAATGAACATAGGAAGTTCTTTTAGGGTTATGGTATTATTTTAAAAACCTAAATTATTCTATTACACCTATAAATACTCCTTATATGAGCAAAACATAGTCCATGGTCTAATACCTTGCACAAACTGTCTTGAAAAGGTCTACCTAGGATTTTTATAGTTTTGAAGAGACAAAAAATGTCACCAAGAGCTCAAAATTTTTAAATTTCACCCTTTATATTTTTAAAAACCCCTCAAATAATTTTTTTGAGGAGTAAAACAAGGGAAGTGCCCCTTATTTTGTCTTAGATAGGGGGCACTTTTCCCTTTGCACAAGACTTGCAACTATGAAATGAGGACAAATAGGTGAACCAAATGATGAGGAAACCATTAAAATAAGTATGGGAAGTTATATCACATATAATACCATATGAATAAACTTATTTGGAGGGAATAAATTAATTGGAGTGATCTAAACCATCTAGGGTTACAATCAACATAATGGATAGAATTAAGGCCTAGTAGCCATTTTAAGAGCCTTTCATATTTATACCCTTAGATAGGATATATATCAAGTTTAAACATGTATATGATATGTTTTATATATTTTTAAACCTTTTGGAAGCAAAAAAAACTTGAAGGATATCATTTGAGTCTCAGGTTACAGGCAGAGTTATGGAGCAAGGTATGGGCCTATTATCAAAAGGGGGTCTTTTTCATTTATATCACTTAATGAGATATTATAATGATGGAATAATGTCTTTGTGATATTAATATAATTTTTTAAGCCTTAAGTATGTAGGGGAGGTCTCCAATAAGCAATTTTTGGCTTGAAATGCACTCAAACCTTGCATAATGCATGGAAGAGGCACGAATGGCTAACTTGGAATACTTGTAAATTTAATGAGACTATGGATGGGACTCCAAGGTGTTCAAAGATTATGGAGAGGGTCAATAATAATCCATAAGTAAGTTTTTTTTATAATTATAATGTCTGGTTTGTATGAACAAATGTTAAGACTTGAAACTGCTATAAACCCTCACATACCCTCTCTAAGGACCCAATGGAGGAGATATTGAAAATGGAGCATCCAAATGGGTTAAAGTGACCATGAAAACAGATTAGAGCTATATAAGACTCTCTAGGGTCTTGTTTCATGTAAATGAGATGTACTACACCTATATGAAATAGGTATAATAGAGCTTTATTTGATAGATTTGTGTGTTTTATAGGTGTAGAGGAGTTTCAAAGGATGAAATCACTTTTGGGAGATATTATTAGACTTTTTATAAGTATCCATGATCATTTATTAAGGTGTATAATCATATAAGTGTGTCTTCTACCTTTTTCATCTCATCCAGTCTAGTGAGTAGATAGTGAACACTTAATGAAAAACATGAAAACTCTAATTAGGAAGCCTTTTAAGGTTTGATTTATGAACCTAATGACTTGGAAAATCTTTACAAATGTCATTACCCCTTTTTCATGGATAATATTATAGAATTGGAATGATTTTGAATTCTAAGTGTGAGAGGTGCATGGGAAGGAGTTATTTGTGACTGTCAGGGATGATTGCTCATGGCCAAAAGAATATGGATGATTAAATAGTAATACAATGCATGTAAGGGATTTTTATTAACCCCTCCCCATTATATCAATCATCAGACCTGACATTATTTAATGATTAGGTCATTTTGTGAAGGTAAATCATGAGGGCAGTTTCATGTTCAATCAAAAGAGAATATATGCCACACATGGAGAAGTTTGATGACTTGGGAGACATTTTTCCATATTTTACTTGTAGGACATATCTCATGCATGATTATATGACTATTATAATTCCTTTTCCTCACTTGAAAATATTCTTAGTAACTCTTGAGGTTCACCTTCTCTCTCTCCTCTCATAATTTATATATATATATATATACTAGCCTTTTGGCTATTATACGGATCTCTCCACTTGAGTATGGTGAAGCCATGCTTAATTTTTACCTTAAAATAATAAAGGATGATATTTTACCTCATTCAATATTTCACTAAGTGCATATTATGGTTATTAGTCTAGTACAAGTGTATTTTTATTACCTTTACATGTTACTCTTCCTAGTACCTTGTGTGGATTGAAAGTTCTCTTTTGTAGGTCAGTAAGAAGTGCCTAAAGTGGGTTTTAGGTATAGTGAGTAGCTCATTCATTAGTGTTTCTAGAAGACCTATTGTCTATGTCCTCCTAGCCTAAGCTCTTTTCAAGACCCCATGTTTGAAACATTGAGTAAAAGAGGAGTGTTGAATTGGATGAAGTGTATGTGTGGGATTCTCTTTGGTTCTAAGTGAATTGTAAGTGGTGTGAGTAGAAAATCTATTTGGTGTATCACCTCCTCTATATTTGATTTATTTTCAGTTATCCTTCTCCTTTTTCACACCCCAAAAGTTAGTAGTAGGTTTGATCTATAGTGGTACATCAAGGGAACTAGCCCTAATCTAGAGATCCACCTCAAACTTGAGTCACCCACAACCCTAAGGTGGTTCCATTGTGCCACTTGAATGAGGAGAGACTTGTAATCTCCTCAAAGGTGAAATTTGAAGTGAAAATAGTTTTTGGCATGCCTAGTGGGACACTTTTTCTAGAAATTTGATTAGTTTTGGTGTTCTCCTTAAGATATCATCCTTTGGAGGTAATTTGATTAAGCACCAATGGTGACTCCAAGCATAAATCTACTAGTTAAGTAGTCCAAGTACTCTATTTTAGGTTGTTTTCTTGTTATATACACTTCTCATTAGTGATTCATGGATTATTTTGATGTTTAGTTTGTCTTAACACAAGTTGGCAAGACATATCCATATTTGCCTATTCCCTCTCAATATGAAAAAGTCCTTGGCCAATCTTGTAATGATCCCTATCAATCATATGTTGCCTATGAACAGCCCTATCAAGCTTGTGCTTCACTTAGTCTACCTAATTACTCTCCAAGTTAGTCCATTGTAGGTTTAAGTCCATTGTAGGTTTAAGGAAGTCCCTCATTAGCTATAAGGACTATATGCTAGACCTTGATACTCGAAATGGTTGTGGTCAATTTATCCCTAGTGATTATGTCAAGAGTGTGAGGGATGCTTTAGAGTTAGTTAAGAGAGAATGGATGCCCATTGAGAGAGATAATTGATAAGGCCTTATGGGTGAAATGATTGATGTTTATGGTTAGATTTTCCACATAGAGGAGAGGTTGAAAGTTCATAAACCAGATTAGTCTTGGCAACTCCAATACAGTCCACATCAACTTTCAAGTATGCCAACTATACCTATTCAAAATTTCAATCCAATCATGTTTCAAAATGCCCCAAGTCCTTCATGCAATCCCTAAACTTTTCCTTCTTGGAGGTCCATCTAAGAGAGCAGCCAAAGGAAGAGGGATACCACTGTTGGAGAAGATTTTGAGAGAATAAGGTTGATGTTGGAAGCTCATCTTGACAAAGAGATTGAGTTGGAAAACTAACATCTAAAGCAATCTATCATGGAAATAGAAAAAGAGGTATCTAAGTGTGGCATTACTTCATTTGCTTCTCTTCCTCATGAATAAATTCTAAGTCTAGTCTCCCAAGATGGAAGGAAGTAGTGATAGCTTGTGGAAAGAAAGAAAAAAAAATGTCTAAGTGGAGAAGTTGGAAGTGAAGAGAAGACTAAACCTATTCAACTCCCTCTCACCCCTCCTCAAGAAGCCTTGTACCCTTCATCCCAAATTTATTTTACTCCCTTTCCTAACAAAGATCCTATTTACCCTCAGTAAAATTTCTTTTAGGAGAACCTTGCCAAAAACATTAATGAATTAGAACTCAAAATGCAAAATATCTCATCTATGTAAGGAAGGCTTGAATCAAATAAAGTCTTTGAACCTAATGTGGATCAGTTGATTGAGGAGAAATCTAATTCTAATGGTGAGGATTGTTTTCTCCTTGGAAGCCTTCTTGGGCTAAAGTTCCTAGTTTTGAGATGCCTAGTATTGGCATCACTAAGAGGGAAATGGAGATAGAAACTTTAGATTGGGATAAGAATGAAGAGGAGCTGAATTCTTGTGAGAAAACATCAGATTGTGATGATGGAAAAGAGGACCTTACTTGTAATGAAGAAGAAGATTTGGAAGAGGTTCTTTTAGATTCCAAAGGGGAAGAAGTTTTTCTTGTTTTTCATCTTCATGATGATGACAAAAAAGAGGATGATGACTTGTGGCATATATTTGAGGACATATTTAATGAAGTGAAATACCTAAGGATGCTACAATACCTTTGGAGATGATTACAAGAGATGGTAAGAAAGATGACTTATTTCAAGAAGAAGACATGGGGAATACCTATATGTAGATATTTAAGGAATATGAGGATTGTGAGAATACAAAAATCCTAAAAAAAAATAATCCCAAGATGTTGAGAAGAAAACATGTGTTGAGAGGTATCACCATAAAGAGACTCTAGACCATGATGGAGTAATCTATGATGACTATGAGTCTTTTTAAGATGACTTAAAGATTTATCCTACAACCATATGTGAAGCTACTCCTAAAAACACCAAGAGGGATTTTGAATAATAAACACCCCTTGAATGCCATGATACAAGGCTTCTTGAAGTCTTTGAAGAGGTTTCAACAAATAAGAAGAGCAATGAGGTATTTCAAGAAGATATAGACTTTTAACAAGATGTTCCATTCATAGATATACAAATTTGCCATGGTGAGATAAAGGGACACTAGTATGAAGCATGTTTCCAAGGTCAAGAAGACTTCATATACCTTGGAGACTTGTTTGAGATGACTCCATCAAAGGACATGCCAAGCCAAGGAGCAAAAAAGAAGTATGAGTCATCTAGTACTACATCCAAAATGAAGAATGTTAGGCACACCCTCATTTATCTAGTAAGGAAGGATATTCAAGGTACTTTCCATTTGATCCAAGAACAAAGGTATGTTTGGTTAGATGTACATAAGTAGTTTTATTTCTATTATGTCTTGTGTTCCTTAAGTGCTTAGTAACATAAGTGTGCCTTTGCTTTATGTGTTTGCTTGGTCTTGTTGTGTGTTGTCTTTCCTTTGTGTGTTCTGAGGTCAATCAGTTGTCTTGTTGGTCAAGTCAAGGTTTGATATTTCTATTTTAGAGTGCATTTGACTCCATTTGCCCAATGGATGGGATAAGGCTATTGGTCCTTAACATAGGCAAGCATGTTACCCCAAGGAATTGTTAAAAGTGTTGACCAAATTTGAAATTTAGTCAAATTGGGTCAATCCCTACATAATAAAACTTTTCAAAAGTTACCATATGTCCTATAGGGTCTCATATGTGTCTAAATATCTCTCCTATCCCTGCTCTAGCCTTGGTCTAAGTCCATCTTCCTTGTGCTTGTCAAATCAACCAAAGTCAAATATAGTCAACCTTGGTCAAACATGGTCAAAGGTCCAAATTATTTTTAAAATGTCCTAATGTGGTAATTTATATGTTGTAATGTGTTCATAAGTCATAAATTTTCCCTTTGTCATCTTTCATATGCAAAAAAGGCCTTTTAGTCATATTTTTGGCCTATTAAATGACTTGTATGGATTAGTAAAGAATCAAATTTGTCACCAAGGAATATTTCAACGTGAAATAGGTCAAAATATGTCAATATTTAGTTAGATTTAATTCAAGAAGTAGTTTCATGCATGTAAATAGGGATTTTTCATTAAAAGTAGGCCATTAATGGTACTTGTACAGACTTGGTGAATTCACCTTTAGCTAAAAACTTGGGAAAGTGTCTCTTAAACTCACTAATATATTTACCATTATTTTTTTATTATATAAAAGTTCATAAAGTTCAGTTTTTTATTTTGCTCCTCCTTTCCTTCCTTCACAAGTCAAGAAGGGTTAATTTGGAATGCTTGCTGCAAGCCATACAGGTGGAGTTGAGAGAAGTGCTCTTGTAGATTAAAATAGGTCTAAGTTAGATTAAAATAAATGACAATATTTTTAAATTTCATGGCTCCTCCTTCATGAATAATCACTAATAAGCTAAGTAGCTTTTTATACTCTTACATTCAAGAAGGGTCCTTGTTTGAGCTAGTTTCTAAATATTTTGATTTGGTTTGATGGTTTTGATTATTCCATATGTTTTTAAGGGCCTCTCCACTAGTTTTTAATTATTTTATTGCTTTTTTAAGTCTCAATGTTTCAATAAACCTCTTCTAGGCTTGTTCTTAGTTATAGATCATACTCACTATTATGCACCAGAGAAATACTCACCTACAGGTCCCCTAATGATGCCATGATGATGTTGGAGGGATGTCCTTATGCTCCAATTTATAAACATGGTATAAGATGAATTAATATTCCTAAGAGAGCCTCTCCTAATCTTGTTTTAGTGGTATATCACCCTTGTTGCCTTACATTTAGAAGTATGCACCCATAAGTATCATTTGTAGAGTTTTCAAGAAGATGCATAAAGGGATGGTTGACAGGTATTGATCTTCATGATGAGTGTAAGGTTTTATGTTAGCATCTAAGCATGATTAATACCATTGATAGCCAAGTATGGTGCTAAGAAACATTGCTAAACAAAGAGCCTGATTTTGGGAACTTTTCCCTGAGTTGAGAAAATAAAGAGCCTTTACCTTTTTTGTGTTTTGGTTTGGAAATACAAGAGTGGGTTTGGGGAAGTTTAATTGTGATATTTTCATATTCCTACCATGGGGATATCTAATTTCAAGATAAGGGGAGATGAATCAAGGGTCTATACCCATAGAGACCTACAGGTGCACAAAAGCCCTAGAGAATGGCCATCTACAGGGTTGTTAGGGAAAGAACTTATAAGTTGTAAGAAATATATAACACGGAGGCTGCCACCAAGACTCCCTCACATCATGGATGCATTAAATGACTTAATTAAGACCTAATATTAATGATACAGGTCTCAAGAGGACAAGACACTCACTTATAGGCCTCCTTTAAGCATACTTTTGACACCTACAATAGGTAGATAGTAAACTTCTTGAAGTTGTGGTGATGTTCTAGGGGCATTAATGTAAGTATAAGTGTAATAGAAACTTGGTAATCTCAAGAGGTTTCAATTTTGATTTTAAGGCATCATGACCAAGGTCTTCATAATCCCAATACACCCCTCTAAAGTAAAACATAGTTGATTGTGTTATCCCAATCAATAGATAGTAAGCAAAAAGGAAGTGTTATTAGTGTGAATAGGGATTGAACATAGAAAAAATGGATAGAGATAATCACCAAATATCTTTATAAATTTAAGGAGACTTGAAAAAATCATCCCCAATGCCTATTTTATGGAAAGTGCTCCTGAAAGTATACTAAATAGGTAGAAACATAGTTAGTCTTGATAAAGCTCAATTATGAAATGGAACTCAATCTTAGTGACATCATCTCGGTAATTGAAGAAGAGATATAAATGATAATAGAATACCAATGAATTTTATAAGGTATATCTCACATTTTTCATAGGAAAAAAACACCTACAAGACCTTAAGGATCCTCTCAC
>JARHVA010006279.1:720000-747500 GCA_037957365.1 Torreya grandis
TATGGGATGTGTAATTGGATAAACCTCCTTGTTTATATGAGATGTAATATATGTATGCTTCAAATATATTGAATAAAGGGTGTATCATTAATTGAAAAAAATTATTTGTGCTTATGCAAATTTGTGAGCCTTCAACTCTCTCTAAATATGGAGCTTTTTCTATACCTATCGTACATTTTAAACATTTATTCAATGGACACTGGACCTTTTAGGATATTATTTCCTCTTAGTTGTATGATCTTCTCAACCAATAAATTAGATTAATTATTATATCATTCCAAAAAAAAATCATCTTTTTCTTACAGAATAGGAGATTATCTATAAGTCATTAAACATTTTATGAAATATAGATTTCTGAAGTTTTCTTTTTGCTCAAAGAAATAAATAATTTAATCATCATTATTGAATGCTTATCAATGATTATAATTTTCCAAAGCACTAGGATGGTATATCATTTCAATGATATATCAATACTTATTAATTTTTGGATGAGGAATTAGTATATGTGAATACATATATAGTGTTAGATTTAGATTTTTATACTCTTGGGAAAACATCAATGGTGAAAGCTTTTAAATATTTCATGCAATCCCAAACAATATTTTTTTAATGATTCAATCTATCAATTCTTACTTGATATTAAACACATATCTATTTGTCAATTAGTTTATCATCTAATTAAGATTTTATATTCAGAGTCCCCATTTATTCTACTACTTGAAATCCTAAGAGTAATTCCTCATCTTCAACAATTATTTTAGTGCATTCAAATAAGGATTTATAGGAAAAAGGAAATAATTCCTTATTAGGAGATGTCAAAACCACACAAACACCCAAAATTGTATATCAAATTATAAGGTACGAATTTCATTGGTATTACCTTCTAAAATTTCATAACATTCAAGATATTTTTAAGTCATCATCATATAGGTAATAGGGACTTTTTCTTGTCTATAATTTCTACTCAAAGATTGTTTTTTTCTACACCAAATGTTTTGATTTTGGTTCTAAGAGAAATTTCTCATTAACTCCTTTTACTGCGATTATAATTTGCATCTAATATAATTTGATTTAACATTCAATATATTCACATAAGGATCTAATTCAAATAATTCCAAACATAGTAGGGATATTTACCATTAGTATGGTCATTTTAACCCCCTTTTGATGAAAAGTGGCTTGAGCAAGCTGCATATCTTTTATTTTTCCAATCAATAGAATGTGTTTTTATTTAATGTTGAAGTAGGGACAAATTTTTTTGGTTCAATTCATCACCAAGGCATGTGCAATTTTGTTTAGCATTACATTATCTAAGGCTACTAAGTTGACCATACAATTGTTTAACCTAAAGCAAAACTACATTATTTTTCAATTTAGAATTAACCACTACAATATGGGCCCCATGATAGGGTGTATCATAACTTCCTCCTTTTATGACCTTGATTAGTCTATCTAATTACTCGAGATTTGACCTAATATATTTAGTTGTAGAAATCTAAACCTTGGTCTTATTCACGTGTTCAAATATATCAAAGTAAGAATTGACAAGTTCTTTTTTGATGGAAACATTAGAAGGGTAATGAATTCTAAACCTCTATGGCTATTTATGATTTGAGAAATTTGGAAAAGGGGTGTCATGAAAAATTGCAACCTTTTAGATTTTTACTTTTCAGACTCTACTTTTTTTAGAGGCTTTAAAATTTTAATTTTGAGCTCAAGTGAATACAACATATGAATGAATATTTTCATATCCTTCATGATTTCATCATATTTATTTCCATCAATTTGATATTCAAAATTACCCATAATAGAGTCACCATTATGTTCCTTAATTTGAGGATTAGATGTGCTAAAAACACCATCCTCAGGTGGTTACTCGATAGTACATGGTTGCAACATTCAATCTATTTATGGGAGTTGGAACCATCATGATCATTAGTGGCATGAAATATGCATGCATAATTAATAACAACATGGTATGCTTCAATAGCAAGTTGAAGGATTTAAGGAGGTAACCTAGGATTGTTGTTGCCATGTTATTTCACAAATGGTCTCCTAGGTAAATCCTTAGATAGAGTATTATAATATTATGTGATTTGTATATTCAAAGACAAGATGTCATTTTTGAGTCTCTGAACTAAAGATTCTACTAAATTTTGTTCTTTACTCATGAAATAATCCATTGTATGTTTCCCAACCATGATCATACCATCTTTAATTTGCATGGCTTGGGTTTGTGTGTTTAAAAATAAGAACTTATAATTTTATATTATAGGCATGGTAGAAGCTAGGATTTTATGTACTAGCTTGTTGAATAGGGAAATGAACTCTCTCATGGCTTCATGGGATTATTTATCTATCTAACACAACTATTTCGATAGATAATGTTAATCTTCAATATGTTTAAATATTTATTCAAATATAATTCTCATCTTTTACCAATTCATAATGGAGGCAACATGCAAGTTAAAACCAATCTGTGACTCCATCAATAAACATTTCCATGAATAATATGATTAACACATATTTGTGTTGTATAATATAAGAATACCAAAGGTGGAGAATAAATACTTTATGTGTTTGTCTAAATGTTGCTTACTATTACTAATAAACTTGGGAAAATTTTTCATTGAACCTGTTGACAATTCATTAAGTTGAGCATCTAAAGCCAAATGGATGATACAAGGATCCCATATTCAAATAAAAACCACATTCTAAAATTTTAATTCTATTATTATTATTATTATTATTATTATTATTATTATTATTATTATTATTGGTTTTACCTTTTTTATACCCCCAAGAGATAATTTGAAACTAGACTGTTATTGCAAATTAGATAATGGGTTGAATATTCCTTTATGTTTACTGGACCTTGTAAACCTTTTATCAACTAAGATGCAAATATATTTTAAGGATATATAATAATAATAATAATAATAATAATAATAATAATAATAATAATAATAATAATAATAATAATAATAATAATAATAAATAATTAATCTAATAATGAGTGACAAAACTCTCTAAGAAAAATCAATGTGTTGTTCTCCATTTATCATAATTACATCTCTTTGTAAATGATAATTATTAAATTTATCATTCGAAGCAAATTATTAGAGTTCAAAAAGATACCAAATTCCATAGCTTGTGTCTAATATAGATTTGGTTGGAGGTATACGTTTTTATTTATAGGTATGGTCATGTGAGTGACTAAAACTCATAGCTATGTTTTACATGGAGAACACAAAATGTGCCCCATGGTGGGTGTAAAAATTGTTGGTGAAATATTGGGTCCTCATGACAAATATGGGTTTTCATAATAGTGAAGGAGTTTCCCCTTATTGATAGAAATAAAAATTAAACTATATTTACAATAGTTACAAGTTAATTGGGGGGTTTTTATAACATTCAACTAAAAAAGAGGAAAAATAGTCATTCATGAATGAGCAAGCACACATTTAATTCAACCGCACACTGATAAAATTCTTAAGATAAATAACATACTTACTTGACATGAAACATGATTATTTATTGGATAAAGAAACATGTATTAACATAATAAAAATACATATTTTCAAAGAAATTCAAAACTCAAAATTCTAAGTTTCCTTGTGTTTTTAGTTAAAGAAAGAATTCAAAGTTTCTTTCTCCTCCTTTTTGAGAATCAATTTCTTATGGACATCAAAAAATACTTTTTACAAATTTCATTTATTTAATTTAGAAAGATAGGAGGGAATGGGATGACCCTTCACATCCCATGTGACCTTTAATATTTTGGTTTTTATCTTACTCTATTTTTTTCTACTTTCAAATTTATTAAAGGAAAAATACCATTTTCCCAAAATAAAAGCCTAAAAAAATAGAAAGAAAAACATGTAGACTCCTTAACAAGTCTTCTTCAAAATGATGGCTGCTATTGAAGAACCTAGGGCAGTTGTATATATTCTGACATATTCTTTATCTTGAATAGATATGAATTTTCTAAATTTCTTTGTTGATGGAAACATTAGAAGGAAAATGAATTACAAGCCTCTATGGTTATTTATCATTTGAGAAATTTGGAAAAGGGGTGACTCTATTAAAAATAAAATTTGGAGCAGTTGCAACCTTTTATACTTTTACTTTTTAGACTCTTTACTCTTTTTAGAAACTTTCCTCTATTCATTTTGAGCTCAAGTGGATACAACATATGAATGACTATTCATATCCTTCAGGATTTAATCATATTCATCACCTTTAGTTTCATATTCAAAATAACCCATAATGGAGTAAACATTAGATTCTTTAATTTTAGAATTAGAGGTGTTGAAAATGCCATCCTTAGGTGGTATCTTCAATGGTACATAGTTGTAACAATCAATCCATTTATGGGTAGTTGGAAGCATCATGATCATTAGTGGCATGAAATATGTATGCATAATGAATAACAACATGGGATTCTTCAATATCAAGTTAATGTCTTAGAGGAGGTAACCTAGGACAGATGTTTCCATGATATTTGATAAATGGTATCCTAGGTACATCTTTATATAGATTATTCTAAGTTTGGGTAATTTGTGTCTTCAAAGACAAGATGCCATTTGCCATTTTAACTACCCAAAGGGTCTGCTGAATTTTGTTCTTTACTCTTGAAATAATCATTTTTAAGTTTCAAAGCCATGATCATAAAATCTTTGATTTCCATGGCTTGAGTTTGTGTGTCTACTAGAGTTTCTATATGATTCCTTTGAAGTAATAATCTTACTTCAAGTGTTTGTGTGTTAAAAAATAAGCACTTTAACTTTATATTATAGGCATGGTAGCAGTTAAGATTTTATGTACTATCCTATTGAATCAGGAAATGAACTATCTCATGGGTTCATAGGATTATTTATTTATCTAACACAATAAATAATGTTAATATTCAATAGGTTTAAATCCTTATTTAAATCTAGTTCTCATCTTTTACCAATCTATAATGGAATCAACATGCAAGTGATGAAACCATTCTATGGTTCCCTCAACCAACATTTCCAGGATTAATATGACTTGCACATCTAGGTGTTCTACAAGAATACCAAAGGTGGAAAATAATTCATTTATGTGTTTTGTTTAAATGTTGATTACTATTGACACTAAAATTGGGGAAATTCTTCCTTGAACATTTTGGTAGTTCATTAAGTTGAGCATCTAAAGCCAATAGGCAGATATAATGACCCCACAATAAAGGATCAAACACATTATAAAAATTTAATTCTCTTGGAACCAATATATCAGGTAATGACAAGGTTATTATTATAGTTTGTACTTTTTTATCCCCTTGAGAAAGAATTTGAAACTAGACTGTTATTGTAACTCAAAGAATGGGTTGAATATTCCTTTCTATTTACCGAAACTTGTATATGTTTTATCAACTAGGATGCCAAGATATTTTAAGTATCTCTATGTATTACTATAATTATTATTATTCCAATAATGAGTGCCAAAGCTATTTTAGAAAAATCAATGTGTTGTTCTCCATTTAGCACAATTACATCTCTTTGAAAATAAGAATTATTTGCTTTGTCATTCGAGGAAAATTTTAGAGATATAAAAGATATTTGATTCCATAGCTTATGTAAAATATAAATTTGGTTGGAGAGATATGTTTTTAATTATATGTATGGTCATGTGAGTGACTAAAACTCATAGCTATATGTCATATGGAAAACACAAAATGTGCCCCATGGTGGGTGTAAAAAATTATTTGTGAAATATTTGGAAATCATGATAAATATGGGTTTTTAGAATAGTGAAGGAGGCAAAAAAAATCCTATATTAGGAGAGGAGGTTCAATTTATTAATAAAAATAAAAATAAAATTGTATTTACAATATTTACAAGTTGAATAGGGGATTTTGCAACATTAAACTTAAAAAATAAGAAGATGAATAGTCATGCATGAATGAGCAAACACATATTTAATTCAAATGGACAATGATAAAATGCTTAGGATAAATAACATGATTACTTGACATCAAACACCATTATTTATTGAAGCAAAGAGATGTGCATTAACATAAATACATATTTGTAAAGAAATTCAAGACAAAAGGTTTTGAATTTACTTGGGTTTTTAGTTAAACAATAAATGCAAAGTTTCTTTCTCCTCATTTTCAAGAAATAAGTTCTTGTAGACATGAAAAATCCTTTTCAAAATTTCCATTTATTCTACTTATAAATATAAGAGGTAATGGGATGACCCTTCACATCCCATGTGACCTTTAACATTTTGGTTTTTGTCTTGCTATATTTTTTGATACTTTCAAATTTATAAAAGTAAAAATACATTTTTTCCAAAATGGAAGCCTAAATAAATAAAAAGATAAAACTATAGACTCCTTTTGAAGTCTTCTTCAGAATGATGATTAGTAATGAAGAACCTAGGGTAGTTGTAGATCTTATGATATATTCTTTATGTTGTCAAACTTTGATTTTTCTACATTTATTCATAGCTACAATAATATCATTCACATTTAGTACCACCATGTGATTGTAACATGTTAGCAACCTTTTTGAAATTAAAAAAATAGCAATTAAATCTTTCAAAAGCTCAATCAACTGATTTTTCATTTCTTCTAGTGAAACTTGAATTTCACTGAGCATGGTCGTGGAGGTGAATATTTTTTCTTAGATAAACTTCTTGAACTGAGTCTTCATTTCATCTATGGTGTATTTTGTGATTGTATCTTCCTTGATAAGATCACAATGTATCTTATCAATATTTCAAGATAACACTATATGATTCTCTATTCTAGGGTTGACCTTGCTAGAGTAGGTTATTTACCTTAGCTCATGCTTCCTATGTGTTTTATTTATTTTTAGCATTATTTAAATTTTTCCACCCACTTAGGTGTAGATAATAAATACTTAGGTATAGTGGGTTTATATCATTATGTAGTATCTCTTTAATCTTATGGCTATGGTTGATCTTTCTTATCTCTATGTAGGGCACTTCCATTGTATTCCATATGAAGTTTTTGGAGATATTATATGATATTGTTACTTGTTTTTGCATATCAATTTGTTATGTTTAAATTCTTCATATGATGTTTTTTGTTGTTAAAACTTATATTTTTGTAGCATGGAACAATCTATTTTCCATTCCTTTCGTGGTATCAAATCTTTAGTTACAACACCAATCCTTTTGTGAGTTTGTTGCAAGGGCTTGAATTTAATCTTGGCACACTAGAGGCATTATTTTCTTAGAAGCAACCATGAAAACCTTTTATTATTTTTTTTGGAGTTTTATTTCTATTTTTTGAAGAGCCTACAAAAAATGGTTGTACCATTGTTATTTTTTTGTGGGCACTTTTCTTTCTGGCATCTAGTGTTTGTCATAGCATCATTGGCATGAGGAATTTTTTTTCACATAGGATGAGATGTTTTGTTTGGATGATTGAAAGGGAGAAATAATTTTATGATCTTTTTTTCCTTCATAGGGTTGGGTTTTCTTTGTTGTGACCCTATGGGCTTTGGCAACAAGTAGATATTTTGTTAGGATGTGTTTTCCAGATCTTCTATGAAATGCTTATTTTTATGTGATTTCTCATGGGTGATCTAGTCTAGTTGGTAAATTCCATGATTTGGTTGTATATTCCTCAACCTTTTCATCTCCCTTCCTATCACATAATAAAGAGTGACATCTAGGGGAGAGTTAATTTTAGACCAGTAGATAGAAGCACCATTTACACATTTTTTCCTCTTTTTTTTTGAGGTGATGTCACTCCTACATCAATCAATTCAATCGAATGTGTATTATTCCTAGCCTTAGCCCGTTTGTCATATGGTATGGTCACATAGATGAGGGGATTAAATTTTTATTCCTACTAGTGGGGGATTAACTTTCATCACTTCAAAAGTATTTAAATCACTCCAACAAATTAATTATTTCCAAGCATTTAAATTTTGTGCATTTTTATTTGACCCATTTACAATGGTGAATATGTATTGAGTACATTTTTTTATCAAGAGCTTAAAATTGATTATTGTTTATTTTCAAAAGTCTATTTATTTATTTTTGATCTCTTAGTGTCATTTATTTCATAAAATGCACTAAATTATAAAGTGCCAAAGTTTAGGGTGCTCATTATTTTCATTAGGATATGTTAAATTGTTGAGGGTGATTTATTTTTTGGGATGATGCTTCTCCTTACTATCTTTAGCCTTATTTTGAAAATGAATTCCCACTTCTTTGAGCCCCTCAACACCTCAAATTAAAGTGATTCGAAATTAAAAATAAGATTCACTTACAACTAAAAGGCTTATGAAGAGTTATGTTTGATGACTTTCCTCACTTTATGAGGAATCTATTACTTGGATTGCATCCATTCCATAAGAGGCTCTTTGTTGGATTAGCATCCACATTTTAGATAGTTTGTAATTCTATGTCACATGTGCCACATCACCCAAGGAAATTTGGGATAACTATGTAACCTTATTTGGGTGGTGGTCTCTGATTCCAGAGTTGACTAGTGATTGTAAGCAGTTGGTGTATTCATTTTGGAATCCTAGTTTACAAAAAAGCATTTTATATCTCTATAATTTTTTTTGCAAGCCTTAGTTCCTATCTATTTTTGGCATTTACATGACTAGAAAAGGTGGGTACCCTAGTTTGATAGGGATTAATAATATTCAAAAGGAAATGTTTGTCTATTTTTATTAATATCTCTCTCCTCTCCTCTCACTGAATCAAACCTAGTTGTTCTTGTGCAATTTGGCAAAAATTGTGAAGAACTTCTGCTTGTGGGCAGGGACAACAACACTAGCCTTGATGATATTTATTTTTTATTTTTATTGTATAAATGTAATGATGTGTCTATTTTGTACTAGATTCATTATTTGAAGTGAATGTAGGGCATTTTTTGGTACATAATGACATTTAACTATGAATGTAATCACTGCCTTATTTTGCATTTGAATATTATATTTATGTAAGTTTTGGGATAGTGTCACCAAAAGATTCAAGAGGAAATTCTTTAGAAAGATGTAGGGTATATAGTCAATGAGATTTTATGCACTTCTATTTTTATACATTGAAATGTATTTGTATTTTTTTGAGATTGTCTTCCTACCTAGGCCTAGGAAAGCACCATACCTCGTTGTAGTAGTTTCTATGCATTATCTTGTGTTACTTTGTTGGGATGCTAGTGGCTCAAATTCTAATCCATGTGTAGATAATCGCATGACACCTATGGTAGATTTTACCCTACTCTTATTGATGTTGCCACATGCAATAATCTATCCATTGGCATAAACAACTCATAGATTCACAAAATACAATGCTCACTAACAAAGCTCTTAGGTGGAACTAATATAGTGGGTTCTATTGATGAGGGTTGTTTAAAAGTTATGGGTTGTAATGTGTTAATTGTAGGGGACTGTAAACACTACCAAATATTGTTTAGCTTTTTATTTAGTCATTCAATTAAATTACTGCCTCATTTTGCATTTGAATACTATATTCATGAAACTTTTGGGATAGTGTGACTAGAATATTCAAGAATAAATTCTTTAGAAAGATGTAGGGTACATAGTCAAGTAGATTTTATGCACTTCTATTTGTATGCCTTGAAAGTTATTTGTTTTTTTTGGAGATTGTCTTCCTACTTAGGCCTGGGATGGCACCATACCTTGTTGTAGTAGTTTTCATGCATTACCATGTGTTGCTTTGTTGGGATATGTATAGAGTATGGCGTGCCACCTATGGTAGAATTTACCCTACTCTTAAGGATGTTTCTACATGTAATAATCTATCCATAGAAAAATTTTAGCATGAACATTGGTGATTCAATCCTTTATTGTAAAGTAATAACAAATATTTTCTCATTTAACTGTTAATATTTTGGTTGGTGGGCTTTAGGACCTCTCATATTGTATACCAAAACATCCCCCCAAAAAAATCCTTGCTTGGGACTGCAAAGGAGGTATTGATTCATGATTTAGAGGTTATGCATAAATTTCCCCTTCTTCACCAACTTGATTGTGTAATTGATGAATTTTAGTTATAACTTGTAGATCCTTTTTTTCATTTGCGTATATGTTACTAGTAATCCTATATATTTTAGTTGAATTATGACATAACTAATTTTTAACTAAATTGGTGAACAATACTAAATTTTCCATAAAACTCCAATCTTTCTGAGTATATTATTCTATTTTTGAAGTTTTTTTCATAATTATTAGGTTTGTTAAAGGTTAGTTTTGTTTTTTTCACAATTATTTGCATCAAAGGAATCTCAATGATAATTTTTTTAAATTATTTTCAGAGGGAAGCAAATCAAGCTGTATATTAAAATGTTTTTCTCTTTATTCATCAGTAATGAGCCTTACATTTCAGAGATATTATAGTCACATTTTTTATGATTAATGTTTCTATTTGTAGATTTGGTTTTACTTTCCTTTAGTCCAAATAAAAAAAATATTAGAACATTTATCTAATTGCAATTCAACATTACTAGAATTCCCCTCTTGTTATGGTTTGGCCCATACAAATGGTAAGAAAGCCAAAGCCATGAGACTGAGTGAAAATCTAGGGTGAGTTTCATAGAATAGACAACCCTCAAGCTTGGCATTATCAATATTCAAACTTGGTTGTTAGCAAAGACTGATCGAAGCTGAGGAGGATCATTGTGATCAAGCAAGCTTACAACTGTACCCCCAGGGTCAGGTTTATATCCCACTGGATTGCCAATATTTATCTTCTTTAATGGATTAATCATATGAAATTTAGATAGATTATGGAAGATCAACTAAATTTAGGGATCCTTCTATCTGGGAAATGTGTTTCTCTACTATCTAGAAATTTTTTCTTGGAGTTGGTCCATTATCTAGTATTTTATTAGCTATATTGACCTCAACAAAGGAATTGTTTGTGCCACCAATATCCATGTTTAAGTCGAATGTAACATAATGGTCATGGATGACACCAATTACATTTTCTATAAGCATAGTTCCATGGAATTCAGCATTGGAGTCGATCTGGTCAACAATATTATGTTTTGTTCTCTTGACCATATGAATCCCACTTAGTCCAACATGTATCACAATTAACATTGATATCAAAACCTTTCATTCTAACTTACTTCCCAATAATAAAGGCTCCATACCAAATTTAGATCAGTACCAACTTGCCAACTTGCTTCTTTGAGCAAAGGCATTGAAGCTAATCTTTGATTACCAAGCAACAACCTTCATACACTAAAGTTTTTTCTCTTTCTAGATTGGAAGAACATAACCCCTAAATTAAATTCATAAGAATTCCTTGGAAAATTATTAAGGGGGTCAAGAGACATAGTATTCAATCCTAAAAGTCTACTTGTATGATACTATCATGAACAATTTACTATCAGTAGATGATCCAATGAAACATAATGGTTTGGTTTGTCTCAAAATTAACCCACTCCATATATCCAAGATTAGATCTCTAAATCTCTAAATAATGACTCCCAGAAGAAGAATTCTTAATAAATGATTATTGCTTCATGATTCATAAGCTATGCATAAATTCCCCTGCTTCACCAACTTGATTGTGCAATTGATGAAATCGTAGTTGTAACTTGTAGATCCTTTTTTTTTGTTTGTATATATGTTATTATTAAGCATATTATCAGGCACACACAAAAATTTATATATATATTTTAGTTTAATAATAACATAGCTAATGTTTAGCTAAATTGGTGAACAATATTGAGTTTGGCATAAAACTCCATTATTTCTTAGTATATTGTTCTATTTTTGATGTTTTTTTCACAATTATTAGGTTGGTTAAAGGTTAGTTTTGTTTTTAAAGATATTAAATTATGGGGGAATGTGTACCCTACATTCTTTTGTCTTCCCCATTTGCATCAAGGAATCTCAACGATAATTTCTTTTAATTATTTTCGGAAGGAAGCAAATCAAATTGTATCTTAATTTTTTTTTCTCTTTATTCATCAGTAATGAACCTTAAATTTCAGAGATCTTATAGTCACTTTTCATATGATTGATGTTTCTATTTTTAGATTTGGTTTTAGATTTATTTACACATAATAATGTATTGACTACTGGTTAAATTGGTGAGCAAGCTACCAAAGCATCAATGATAAATCTCTATGAGACGCTGAGGATTGAGATTACACATATTATTAGTATAAAAATTTCAACTCCTGGTTGGATTGAAAAAAAGATCATGCCCAAGCAAAAAGTTATCTCATAATAGGAAGAAGCATCTTTCCTAAAGGATCTTTTTTTGGTACAAGCACCTCTACTTATCAATTGGGTTTATTCAAACCTACATGCTTAGAGTACATATTATACAAATATGATTTAATTTGATTCATTTTTGTTGGTTAGTGGCCTAGGTTGAAGGCATTGTTGCTAAAGGTGGGATAGAGGCGAGCATTTGGGATACATTCTTCCATATTCTAGGTCAACATCATAACCCATTCCTTTTTTCTCTCTACTTATCAATTGGGATTTTTTAACCCTACATGTTTAGTGTACATGTTATATAGATATGCTTCATTTTAATTCATTTCTATTGATTGGTGGCCCAGGTTGAAGGCGTTGTTGTTGAAGGTGGGAGACAACCAAGTATTTGGGATACATTCTTCCGTATTCCAAGTCAACATCATAACACATGCCTTATTTCTTATTTTGCCTTGATATTTGACATAGAAATCGATGTGTAAGCTTATCCAGCACTTAAAAACCACTTGATTTTATTTGGGTAAACAAGCACAATTTTTTTTAATATTACGCATTTTTTGGTATGAATGTTTTGATTTTAATTGGGCAAATAATGACAATTTTTTTTGATATTTAGCATTTTTTGGTATGAATTTTTTGATCTATTAATTTTTTTGGGTTTTTTTTGAATTTTTTGGAATGAATTTTTCCAAGAAAGTTTTAATTTTTTTTCTATTTTGATTTGATGATACCCAGTAAACCTATCAAAAGAGTATTTACTATTTAAAAATAAAATTTGAAAGAGACCCTTGTAACTGTGTTGATGTTATGGAAATCTTTGTAGATTCTTGATTTATCCAAATTATTTTCTAGGGATATTATCATGGTTGATTCCTTTTTTAATTTATAAAAAACACTTTAACATATTCTTTTATTTACTACTTGGCAACACTTTATGACTCTGCTTTAGTTAAGAGGCTGAATTAAACAACTCATATCCTCCTATGCCAATGTAGTGAATGACTATCCAAATAAATAATAATATTAGAGTATTTATCTAATTACAATTCAACATTACTAGAATTTCCCTCTAGCTATGATCTGGCCCATCCAAATGGCAAGAAAGCCAAAGCCATGAGACTAAGTGCAAATCTAGGGTGCGTTTCATAGAATAGATAACCCTCAAGCTTCACATCATCAATATTCAAACCTAGTTGTTAGTGAAGGCTATTCAAGGTTGAGGAGGATCACTATTAACATTGATATCAAAACCTTTTCTTGTAACTTATTTCCTGATAATAAAGGATCTGTACCAAATGCAGATTAACACCAACTTGCCAACTAGATTCTTTGAGGAAAGGCATTGAAGATAATATTTGAATACCAAGCAACAAAATTCATACATTAAAGTTTTTTCTCTTTATATATTTTAAGAACATAACCCCTAAACTAACTTCTAATGACATGAAGAGCCAAAATTCTGCACTAGCAAAGACTCCATCTATGTAGTAAGAATTCCTTAGACAATCATTAAGGGGGTCAAGAGACATTGAAAAACTATGTGATACTCTCATGAATAGTTTACTATCACTAAATAATCTAATGAAGCATACTGGTTTTTGGTTTGTCTCAAGATTAACCCACTCCATATGTCCAAGATTAGATCTCCAAATCTCTAAAGCTATTAATAATTGAAGGTTTTATGAATAAATCATAAATTGCCATTTCAATTTAAGTATCCTCAATTAGAGTTCATTTCATAGTGGGAGAATGTAGGTAGCTTCAACAACACAAAATAATGGCCATGTAGAATGACAGACTTCTAGAGGCCAAACTTCAAGAGGAAGGTATATGTTAGAATAAACTCGTTACTAGTTGAGAAGATAGTGCATTGGGTCGATTCATCTAGACAAAAAGTTTTCATCACCTTGATCATTATTGAAAAGGATTATGATAGAATTGAGTAAGGTTTAATTGAAATCATGCTCAAAACTATGGGGATTTAAGAAAATTTGATTATAATTATAATGATCTTGTTAAAAGATGCATCAGGTCAAGTTGTAGTAAACAAGGAACTCACCATATCCTTTCAACTATACAGGTCTATCAAAAAGGGATTTTCCATGGACCCTCTATTATTTGTTATTGTTACTAAACCTTATCATTTTTTGCTTACAAATTTTTCATTGGGTCCTCTTATCATAAAGATATTGTTGCCTTATTTTGAAACTTTATTAGTTCAATTAGCTAGTGATACTTCCCTTTTCAGTCAATTTAAGGAAGATAAGCCCTTGTTACTTGGCTAGGAATAATAGGCACACCTTGATTTGAGTTAGTAAAAGTTTGGTCATGGTTTTTCCATAATAATATTGTTATAAATTTAGGTATCACTTTTTCTTTGGTTTCATCTAGTTTGATGCTCTGAGTCTCATCTTGTGAATCTCCTCCATCCTCGTTGGGCAGTGACACTAGCACTATGAAAATATTTGAACAACTACTCAACTTCTCATGCTTTTATTGTTCTCACCATCTAGATAGTCTCGTCATAAATATAGATAGGGCCAAAACTTATAGTTTTTTAAAATCTTATTTTTTATTTTTTTCAAAGTATTGTTGATGTCTTTTGCATACACTTTATATTCCCTTCTAAAGTTTCCTGTTTGGATTAGAGAGAAGTAATTAGGGTATTGAATTTAGATTTTGTTTATTTACTTTTATTCTATTTTTTTAAAGTAGGAAGAATGACAATAAGAACAGTTATTCATTGAAAAATACTTAAGGGAAATGATGTAACTCTAGTTTTGTTTGCTAATTTATGTATTCATTTTAGAAATGGGTTTGTGGTTAGGAAAATATTCTTCCATAATTTTAGAGTATATGATACAAATAATTTAAGATAGTTTTTGTCTTAGCAGTGTAAGTTTTATCTTTTGAAGATCACATTGGAAAAGATTTTGGCCTCTTCAAGGAAAAATTGTAGGAGAGTATAAACACTACCAAATCAAATATTGTTTAGCCTTTCTTTAATCCTTTTTTGTTCATTTTTGTAGCAATCTTGTAGGGTTTAAGTAAATTATCCCAAAAGGCCCTGCTCTAATAACAAAGAGCAATCCAATATTCTAGGTCTTGCCGAAGGTCAATCCACCATCTCTAAAAACTATTTACCACCCTTGTAAGTGAATACTCTTGAAAAGCTATTTCAAAAAGTTTTAGGTTTAGGGTAAAAATTCCTCACATAAGTTTTTAAATGTTTTGTTGCCTAGACATCAACCCATGTGTATATGGTAACACATACACATGAATTAATGCCCTGGTAGTAAAAAGAGGTTGTTTGTTAGTTTAATTTACTAAAATATTTACTCAAATGCTTGGCAGTTCATGAATGGACTGATTGGGGTTTTAATGGAACCACTGATTGCTTTACAACAACATTCTATTTTTAAACTATAAATTTTTTTGTTATAAATCTGATGACATTATTTTATATTTCTTTTATTGCCAAGAGGAGGAAGATTTTATGACTGCTCATTTCAAACAAATTGAAGACACCCTAGATTGTTAGGGAGGTGAGTTAGTTATTTGTATAATGTCACATACCATTGTTAGTTGTGTGAGTATGAGGTTTTTTTGTAATGAACTACATAAACATAAGCCATATACCATATATACCTTAAGTGTGGCATCTAAATCCTTGTTAGGATCCAAAATATCCATATCTAAGTCCATCACATCCTTTGAATTTATACCTTGTATGGCTCATTCTAGAGGCTTCTATCTATCTCCTATCACCAGCTGCATTATGATTTTTATTTACCATATCCTCTTGAGAATTCTAATTTTGATACCTATTAGGTTTTCCCTTCAAAATACTTTGTAAAGGAACTTGTTTGTCTTGTTCCTATGATTCCTAAGCAGTCTCTCTAGTATTTTCATAGATGGTAGCCATGAAACCACCATCCCTTCCAATTGGAGGACCATGATCCATTGTAAAATATCGAGAGATCTCTCCATCCGATGGTTTATTCTAGCTATATTTATTTTTAATAACTTGGAAGGTCCAATCTATTTGGGTTTTAATAACCTATATGTGAATGAAATGGTGATACTAATGACATTAGTAGAGTGAGAGGGGTAGTAGATGACTATTTCATTGATATTAAAAATAGATGAGTGAGGGGTAATAGATGATTGTCTCATTGACATTGACAATGGCTGAGTGAGAGGGGTAGTGGATGACTACCTCATTGAAATGAGAGGGGTGGTAGATGACTCTCTCATTGACATTTAAAATGAGTGAGTGAGAGGGGTAGTATATGACTCTCTCATTGACATTGACAATGATTGAGTGAGAGGAACAGTAGATGACTCTCTCAATGACTGAGTGTCCTTTTTTGAATTATTGGTTTTTTAAAGGATCTTAACCCTACACAAGAATAAAATCTTACCACTAAGTATAACACCTAATAAAATAGACCATTATCCAAGATCATTAGTTCATATTTAAATTTTTCAAAATATATCAGGAGAGATTTCCAATCAAGTGAGCTTTCCATCATAAATTTCAAATAAACTAACATACAATTAGAATGCTTAACTTATGAAAGCCTATTGCATCAATTCCAAAATGTCCTTAGAAGCCTTGAGTGGTAGAGGCTATAATGTGTAGTCTTTCCATTGCCTATAACACATTTAGATTAGAGCAAGTATAGGTATATAGATTAGCTATGGGATAAAGTAAAAACTGTGTTGTATTACTAATTATTTTTTGAGCTCCCTATAAATAAAAGCATCTAAAGATAGGAAAGTTGATGGAAAATATGCAACCAAGAGACTTGCCTATTTACCTATACATAAATCAGGTTGTTTTAATATGATTAAAGATTTCCAGAATAATGGGCTCCATAGTTACTTGATACACATACAATATGAATATTATGATGTGTAATTGCATGCATCAACATGATTACTGATATGATCTAGTAACTAGTCTCAACCCACAAGTTAGATGAGACAAGTCAAATCCTCCTATAGAGTAACCATATTCAACATCTTAGATATCACCTATCATTTAATGTAAATAAATCTAGAATGTCTCATAGATATCAAGGAAAAATGAGTGAAGTGAAATTGTAAAGAGCACACATATTAAATTGTCTAGACAGGGATTGAAATAAAAAATGTCTTTTCTTCACATAACCATTATCAGTATACTATTAAGTTCATTGACTTCATATATTAGTCAATTTACTTGCTCTTATTTGTATTATTAACTTATTTTCTATATTGAGCTTGAAACCATTTAAAATATTGAGAAGTAGTTGTAACATACTCTATTTTCTAAGTTCTGATGATGAATTTTATTGGTGCATTATGATAATTAGGATGTTAAAGACTGGAAATTTATAAAGTGTTGAACATACACTATTTTTAATTTTAGATCAATCTTGGTACCATTAATAGTAGTTGGACTAGACTATCTTTAAATTAAGGCTACTTGATTAGTTTTAAAGCATCACATCAAAGGTCAAGATTTGTTCTATACTTATAACTATGACTAGTAAGGGTACTCTTAAAACTAAATATAAATTTATAGTTTTATTTATGTATTTAGAATATTAAGCATAGTTCACATAACAATAGAAGTTGCTCTAGCATCTAGAATCAATAGTAATTCTTAAGCATTTTATTAGTTCAATTAACAAACCCGTTACATTAGGTATTCAAACCACTCCATTTCATAAAAAGAGTAGTAATAACAATAAAATTAATTTAGAATAGAGAAAATAAATTATCTTTTATATTTATTAAGTCCAATGTGTTTTCTATATGTCTTTAGTTAATTGTTTATTACATATACATAATCTATGTTTCTTTTTTTTATTATAAAGCCTATCTAAAAACTTGTTTATTCCATGCAATTTGTATGATAATGTATAGTCATTGACTAGTCATCGATTTACTTTTGTCTATAACTAATATTTTCACTTCATTATTGTGCATGTTGACTTTCTAGATAGATTTTAAAACACCTTGACAATTGTTGAATGCTTTAAATATTGCTTCGACTTTCTTTTCACAGGTAAGACATTGAAAAGTTGAAAGGACTAATTTTTTATAAAAAATTTTGTCTATACCATTTTCAACATTATGAAATGAAATTCATAGATTTAAATCAAGAAACAATGAAAATGCATAAAGATAAACAATTCATTTCTGTAGAAGACTACATGCCATTGACCAGAGATAGTTCTGATTCCATAGATATTGACTTGCATTGAGAAAACCTTTTTATAAATTTTCTTTTTAATTACAATGTGGGAGATTACTTATTTGATACATTTCAAGTTTTATTGAATTTTCATTACACATTAATAGAGCTTCATGTTGGAATAATAAAACATTTTTTGAATTGTTTAGAAAATAATGACCCTGATGCATTGAGATTTTTACAACTAGAATTAGATCTCGAAGAGATTTATAACTACATCAAGTACATGACATAGAAACATACTTTTGTCAAATTCAAATTTTAGCAACTTCATGCACACCTAATGGTGATCATGGCCTATGGGGTGATAATTTTTGTATATATTGGTTTTCCAAATGGCTACACATGCCCATCTATGTTTGGTCATTGACAAGAAAGAAAAAATATTTTCATTTTAATAAAAACATAATTTACCTCCTTATTGCATATTATCTCATGATCAAAATCCAATGTCAAGTCATTTTAACCTTTGTACCATAATAAATTGACCAAATACCAATGGCCCTTAAGATAGATGACCTTAACAAGAACATGTGCTATGTTATCTCTCAATTAGGAAACAAATGCTTTAAAGTTGTAATTAAGCAAACTGTCTAGAATGTTGGAAAACACATCATGTTGTGGTGATAGCATATTTAGTGTCATATTCCATTTATAAAATAATGATTTTGATGTGCACTCCTTGCAACTCTATGCAACATAGTCTTTTTGTAATGCAATTATATTTAGAGATATAAAAGTACATGTTTGTTTTCAACAAAATCTAACAAATAATGTTATCAAGAACATTCCAAATATTGTAAATTGGCAAGCATACATTATTAAAATGGATTTGATCTATGATGAAGGTGGAATACAAGGTGATAAGTTTTCTATCCAATGGCTTTCATATGGATTAAAGATAAAAATTTCCCTATGGTCATTGATCAATCAATAAATTCTTGAAATCTATAAAGATAGTGTGTAGCCATTACCCATATACAACATGCCATACACATTACAAACCATTGATAATGAATAAACATAACAAGCTAAAAGTAAATGATTTTTCTAATTGCATACAAACATTGAAAACTACACATGAGAAGAGCACAAACAAAAACAATGTCTTTGTTAAAAACGTTGAAAATTACACGTGCAAAGACCACAAACAAGAAATTTGTCAAGGTTGAAACATTGGAAATGTTACATGAAAATACAATGACCAAAAAATCCATATCTTTGTTATAAATATTGAAAATTGCATGTGCAAAGAGCACAAACAAAAAAACTATCCAAAACCTTGACAGAAAAGCAATACAAGGTTTTAACAAGAAAATAATTGATACTCCTATACATGTTTGTGCTCTTTGCAATAAATTACATTTCAAACATAATGTGAAGTTTTTTAATGAAGTTGAAAAAAACACATGCCAATAATTTATTGTAAATAGTAAAACCATTTAAAAAAAAGAATATGTGCAAATTGTAACCATTCATTGAAAAACACACCACTTCTTCATTTTGAAACACCTACTAACATTAGACTAAACAAGCACCTAGATTATATAGTTATACTATTAGACCTTGAGGAAAGACTTGTTTTTTTAAGAATTGTATTTGCTTGAATAAGAGATCTAGGCCATAAAAAGCCACAACTTGGACTACAAGGTCTAATTATCAATGTGCCATCAGATATTGAAAAAATTCAAAAACATTGCCTAGATCCATAGACGAAAGAACAACAATTCCATATCTTTAAAATGGTGATTAAAATATAAAAATGCATATCAACAAGGAACTATTTTCCTAGAACTTGTTATGCAAGCACTACAAAAACTATGTATAATAAAATTTTACATTTCTCATAATGTGCAAATAAACTCTCATTGGAAACCATTCATAGGTTCTAGTGCTATGGATGATGAAAATAACAATAGTATTTCTAGTGAATATAAAAAAAATAGCAATAATGAACTAAATATGCCTTTTGACATAGATGAAACCCACTCTAATGACATTCTAGTTCATGGATTTATAGATTTAGCATGCATTGTTGTATTACAATACAAGGTAATTACAATAGCACTAGTTGAAGAAAATCATCCACTTGGAATTTTTAAAGACAAAGACATGGAAGAAATGAACTTTCCAACACTTTTTTTAGTAACACTCATGATGAAGATGTAATGTCAAGATTTATTTACCAAAAAATTGCACAATGGGAACTGTTACATGCCAATCAATAATTTTCATATCATCTTACCAATTTGTTCTTTGAGGAAATCAAAATAATCATAGATGAAGTTGGAAAGAATATGTGGGTTTGAATTAGAAAAGGCCAGCTAAAAGCAAGAATTTTTTTAGCAAAATATGTCAAATACAAACCAAATATAGAAAAGTTACTTCAATAAGAAATTGGATATGTAGATTTCAAAAAGATACATATTTCTCTTGATTATATTCAAGGACTCAAGGAAAATGCCTTTTCTATGATATGCCAATTAGGACCACCAACATTTTTCTTGACTTTTAGTAGTGTCGAACATCTTTGGTAACCACTGATGAATTCATTAAATAAATTGTCTCTAAAATGTAACCAAAAAAATGTTCTACACTTGATAAAGTCAATAAATCAAATAATGATTCATTTCTTGTAAAAATAGATCCGATCACATTTACATGCTATTATAGGCATCTTATAAATGCATTAATACAAATGGTATGCAATGATGAATTGTTGCTAGGAAAAGTCTCAAATTATTTTTGCGTGATAGAATTTCAGCATAGTGGAAATGCTCATGATCATTAGTTAGTATGGATAAAATAAGCACTAGTATATGGAAAGGGTCAAACCTTAAGAATTATAAATTTTATATACAAGTACATAACTTGTGATACTGATGTTCTGAATAAGACATAGCCAAATTGCATATACACCATCATACTAGTAGCTGTAAAAAAAAGAAGGGGAAAAATTATAGATACAACTTCCCATAACTACCAATGCAAATGAAAATAATAATTGAACCTTTTGAAGACAATTTTGAAATTCCAAAAATAACATTAAAGAAAATTTATTTGCTACTAAAAACAAAATCATATACCATTTTTGATGAATTTGACACTTTCTTACAAGATCTTGGCATGGATATGTATTAGTACATAGAAATAATAAAAAGAACAATAAAGCAACCTACCATTTTCCTTGTATGCAAACCATCACAAGTATGGAGCAATAGTTTCATATGAAACATGTCATACTTATGGCAAGCCAATACATATGCACAATTCATATTGAATGCATATGTAGAGGTGACATATTGTAACTCGTATATGGCAAAGGGTAATTCAAAAGTCACACATGCTTTTAATAAAATATGAAAAAAACATGCAAAAATAAACAAAAATGCCATTCAGATGTTGCATAGACTTGGAAATGCAATGCTAAAATATTAGCAAATCCCTACCCAACAAGCTATTCATATGGTGCTATCATTGTCACTTAATCATTGTTCAAGGACATGCACTTTTATAAATATATCGTGCCCTAAAAATCATACTTTTATTTTAAAATCACCAATTTCTCTTAGGTATGAACCAGAGGAATCTGAAAATGTAATATGACAATCACTTATAGACTATTACATTGCACATCATATCAACATTGACCACATTTGTTTAGCTGAATTTATTTCCAAGTATAGAAAAAATGGAAATCCATTGAAAAGAGAAAAAGCATGTGATACACTTTTTAAATTATAACAAACATATTGTCATGATAGGCTATTGCTATATGTACATTTCAAAAAGCTAAAAATATTTTGAAACAAGGTTTACAAACATGAAAGCAAACATACAATTTGCAAAGCAATACCATAAATTGAATGAGTCCAAGTTCAACTATGACATAAACTCTATTTGGGGAACATGGAACATGTTGCTCACCAACTTGAATTTGATACTAAAAATATATTTAATACTAGATTTCATTCAACAGAAACTAAAAATATGCAAGAAGACTATGATTTACAAATGGGCTTTCCATCATCAAGATTTATATCGAGCAAGAAAAGTTCAAAACTATTTAACATTGAACATCACCCATTAATTTCCAATAATTTAGAATACTATATGAATATACATATGTTAAACAAAGAGAAATAATCAATTGTCAAAGACATTTCCTATAAAAAAAAGCATAAATATAAATAAACCATTGTACTTATTTCTGACAAGTGGTGCAAGCACATGTAAGACTTTTATAGCAAAAGCTATATTTGAGATGTTGGTTTGCTTTTATTCACAAACTATTGATAGTGATCCATACAAGCCAAAAGGTCTCAATCTTACATACACATGTAAGGTTGTATACAATGTAAGAAGAGTAACATTGCATTCTGCATTTTTATTACCCTTTAACAAATTAGAATTGATTCCTTTGAACATTGAATGTCTTGATGTGTCATCCAAATGATATAACTAATTACACATAGTAATGATTGACTAAATTTCACTTATAGGAGAAAGAATATTATATTACATTAACAAGTGCTTGCATGACATAATGCATCTTCCCATTATGTACTTTAGTAATGTTGACATGGTCTTTTGTAGTGACTTTTATCAAGTTTAACCTATAGATGATTGTATAATTTTTGAACACCCAAAAATGAACAATGAAAAAAATTATTTATTTTTTTGAAGAGAAAACATAAAATACTATCAAATTCATCAAAAAGATGAGATATTTATGTCAATACTAAACAAAATATGCACATGCTCTAATACAAATAATGACATTGCATATCTTAACAATAAATGGTTACATTCAGCACCAAATGATCTTTTGTTTCCATATCTCTTTTACTTAAATATTAATATTCAAGCACATAATAAAAAAATGCTAAGACTTGTTCAACAAGAAGAAATTGTTACAATATATAAAGAAGATGATACATATAATGAAAAACAAGGATATGCCAAAGCTATATGTCTACCAACAAAAATCATTTTGAAGCCCAATATGTTAGTTTAACTTTTTGCTAGAAATTATGATATGTAATATGGCCTTGTTAATGGTTTAGATGGTATATTTAAACTCTACATCAAAGCACACAACTTTGACATTATTTGGGTAAAATGCAATGATGAAAAGATTGGTCATTTGCAAAGAAAGAGACATTTTCATTTATTCCAAAGTAATGTTGATTCCAATTGTACTCATATATTCCATGTTTCAAGGAAAATACGTATGCCCATTTACAAAACAAATTTGATAATACAGGCCTAGTTTCGAGTATAATTAGCTTGTTCTTGTAGTATACACATGTCCTAAGGCCTTAACCTGGAAGGAATTGAATTTAAACCACTTGGTGTAACAAAACATGGATTGGCATATACATCTCTTTCTCACATAAAAACCATCAATTCATTATATTTGTTAAGTCCACTTTCCAATAAAAACTTTAGAATTAAAAACAAAATTTCCATTGAAATGTCATGATTAGAATCAAACTCTCAATGGGTGATAGAATATAGTATTAGTTCAAATACATTTTATTCATCTATTATTATATGTTCATTGAACACTCATAGTCTTTACACACATCTTGAAGACATTATCAATGATCATGAGTTGATGTGATATACTATGCCTATAAGAAAGATTTATTACATCTAACAATTCCACTAATCATATCCCAAATTTCATGGCTTGTAATTCAATACACAATGTGCATGGTATAATTATATATGTCTAGAGACATGTTATTACCTCAAATCCAATGCAATATAGGATAAATCAAGTAGAAGCATTAATAATATATGCCATGATCCATGGGCATGAATTTACAATTATTAATATCTATGCATCTCCGTCTGCGTCTATCATGGATATTATAGATGTTATTGAAAAGACATTTTCAAATGCAAACACATTTAATGAAATATATATATTAGGAGACTTTAATATTGACATGTCCACTTCTAACAAATCAGCAATGCTACTTGAAAAACATATGTCAATTTGTAATATGCATTTTCTACCATGTAGATGAAATCAATATCCAAACAAAATCATAGACCATGTTTGGTTAAATAATTCAAAAGAAAATATTCAAATCATAAAAATAGAAACATATTAGACTGATCACAATGCCATTTGTGTGGTGATAGATAAGAATGATTAATCATTGGCATTAAGAAGAAAAAACACTATTACTACTTTTGTTCATAGTCTATTGGTCATACAAATTTAAAGTTTATTGACTATATCCATCTAAAAAATAAATTGAAAAGAAACATATCATTTTAGTGAAACAAGCCAAAGCAATGGATCTAAAACAAATACTCTAGAGGACAAAAAACCCATTGAACAAGTAGTACCATAAATATCCAAGAGCAATGAAACAATGTCTCCTCAACAATAACTACAAAAATGGTAAATCTGAAACCACATTTAGTTATTTGTATTGTTTATCAAATTATAGTATTTCAAAAAAATTGAAAACATGCAAAACTGTTACATCCTTGTTACAACATTTTCTATAATTTTTCTTTCTTTCTTTTCAACACAAGAACAAAACCAACTCCTTCATGCACAATACTAGATATTTGTGCTAGCAAAATTTTTACTATTTTTGAAGGAGATATTTTGACTGTTTATAGACCTACTCATAGCATAATTCTAGATTTTCCAATTAAAGCAGAGATATTTCAAGTTAACTTGGTTGATTTTTATGGTCAAATGACTATAATATCCAATATTAGCAATAAATTGATAAAAAAAATGAAACATACATCGCTATAGGTAAAAGCATTCAAATTTCAGACTTTTTGATCAAAGAAAAAATAAAATATGAAAGAGGGGATGTTACCTTTTATATTTTGCTAACTGTAAAATCAAGCATAGAAAACATACATACAATTTGCAAAAAAAGAAAAATCATGTCTGATAGGGAAATTTTTGATATTGTGGACTTAAATTATTCATACTTAATTGGGTCATTTGGAGCTTTTATTACAAGCTACCAATAAATAAATACATAGTTTAGTTTACATGTCAAAGATGGAGACATAGAATATAACACTGCAATTGTAAGCCTGTCTTTCTTTTCAAATTTATTTTCCTTTCAATTTTTTTCTCTATTTCTAACTTAAATACACTTATTTGATTTTCAAATACAGCTCTATGAACAACATCAATAATTCTACCATGAGATACAAGCTCAACTAATGTCCAGAAAAAAACCAGCATACATTTTCAAGAACATTGTTCGCAAAGGGCTAAAAGGCTCTCAAACTTTCTGAAAAAATTATACATCTTTCATTAAACCTTTGGCCAATGAATGCACCATGAAACATTTTCAAATAATAACAAAATAAAAAATTGAGACAAGTATTCATACTTTTATTTCTTATTTTGCTCACTAACAACAATTCCAAGGTATATTTTTCCTACTTATTTAATGTTAACATCAACAGGCCATATGAACACTAAATCCAAAGAGTATTTACTTGGCTCCCTTCCAACCAATATGTAATTTTTGTAATCATCTAATTACAATAATAGATGTTCATGGTAATGATTTGTTGCATTGTGTAAGCTGGCCTCCAAATTCAGGAGTTTCCTACACACGTGCATTGGCATGCAACATCCATACAAAAGATGGAAAAATTGATTGCATGTTATATGAACCAATGCTTCATACTTTGCTACTAGAACTATTGTCAATATCATTTTAACAATACAAACAATACATTTCAATAATTATGTTTCTACTATGCAAATTCCAAGTAAATGGCACATTCACAATTACAACAGACAATATTGTTTTTGAAATTAAAAAAGAATGAACTATGATTCAAAATCAGTGCTTTGGTTACAACTTTGCATTCTATAAATGTTTCATAGATTTAAATAACTATTTTTGCATTTTATTGATACATGTCTTTGTTGCTTTGCTTCTTCTTGACTTCAGGACACATCCATATTTTTGAAGACAACACAACAACAATTTTTTGAATTTGCTAATCTAGTTATATCATCCAAGTCATTAGACATTTAAACTATTTTAATTGTTTATAATGACCAAGCATTTCCAGTGGTGCTAGTTACAATGCTAAATGTTATCTTTGAAAGGCCATGTTCTTTTCAAAAGAAAAACCATGTCATTTTTGAAACACCATAAATATGTAAATGTTAAAAACAATACATCTTACACATTATTTCTCTATGATTCTAATTAATGATTTCAATTTATTTCCCTGTAGACAACCTGCAATAAAGATTTTTAACTCATCTTTTGCAATATTTTCTATTCCAATTTTGGTCACATACACTATAAGCCCCATCAAAGCATCTTACCTGGTAAGCATTCAACAGAAATCCAAAGTTAAACTGATAATCTTTTCATGTATAAACTAATAATGTAAACTAAGTTTCTTAGTGGATCCATCTGAACATTATGGTGCAGTTCCTTCCTTTACTCATTTGCTAAAAATTTTGTATATGGAATGGGCACAACAGAATTATACACATTGTATTCTACCATCTACAAGTGAATTGAATCAGTTTATTCCCCATGATTCTATTTTCATTATCTAAAAGCTAGCGATTCTAATAAAGCAAGCATTGGAAAATTGTTAAGGACTAGAACAACATCTAAGATGTAGATACTCAATTATATTATCTAGTTCCAAGATATCCAAGTGAAAATACAGTCTATGAGTACACACCTATATGCTCTTGTTTATTATTTATTATTTTTGTTTTATATCTTGCTATAAATACAAATTTTGTGTTTTAATTTTTCAAAGAGTATAAATATTTCTTTGAAACCTAGGAAGATTCTTTACCTCCTCTTCCAACTTTAAATGGAGGTTCAAAAATTTGATTGCAATGTAGAGGTTGAGAATCTAGGCCTCCATTTTGAAGAAGATAACTGCACATTGTGAGTGATATAATCTAGAAAAAGCATAGATCTACAGGATGGCTTGAGGTTGTAAGATTACCATATTCTCCACAAATCAAGCATTCATACTGAGGTAGTTAATTTTTC
>JARHVA010006279.1:755000-800000 GCA_037957365.1 Torreya grandis
AGGTCGATGAAATCAAGGTTTAAGTCAAGATCCATAAAATGATGTTATAGATTATATCAGGGAGGGGGGCAAGGGAGAGTGGGATGAGGGCACAAAGCTGGGGGGCATTACATTCCCCTTGCCTTCCCTCTTCCATTATAAAGGCATCATCCTTCATATGTGTCAGGGGATCTATAGCTCTACCAATTAGAGCACAATTGATTACTTTCTTATATGCAATTAAACACGGAATTATACCAGAATGATAAAGTAGCTAGAAACATGAGACAACAAAGAATTTGAGAGACAATACACACTCTTGTATTAAATATTACTAGAAGAAAATACAATAAGGAAGATGCCACTTCTTCCTCCACCTCAAAGGCTTGCCACACCTCAAGACCTTCTTCCCTCTCTCTACTGCTCAACACAACAACTCTAAAGCCTGAGTTGCTATCCCTCCCTGAATGCTTCAACTGATCTCCTTGACCTTACACCTGTAGATCTCCTTGACCTTGCTAGCTTCAATGCTTTTACTTGCCTTCTTTCTTAATTACAATACATGCCTTATGGGTCTATAAATAAGATCCCATGCTTACAAAAATAAAACTCTAGTTACAATAATTAGACACGCAGCTCGTGACTATAATTAGTCACTTGACATGCAAACACTTGCTTCACTTCACTGACTGTTCGTCAACAACAGTTCCAAAAATACACAAGCGACCGACGTCGGTCCTTGCTAGTCTGGTTCTGCCGATGTCGGCTGACTACCTGCCGTCGCCGGTCTCCTTCTCCACTACATCTGACCGATGTCGGTCATACTGCCGACGCCGGTGGCTCTGGTTCTTCAGCATCCTTCCTTGTGTCTACAAATAGTTGAAGCTTTTAGCTCCACACCTTAACAATCTCCCACTTAGAGATAAATAGCTGCAACTTGTACCTGTACCTGTACACCATCTATTTTGTTCCTTAGTCTTTGTATCCCTCTTCAATGTCACTCTTGAAGACCAACCACCACGCAAACTTGTGATGCAATACTTGTCTCTTATGCCACAAGAATTTTGCTGCTCCCAAATTCTCCATGACATACTTCTGAACCAACTCTACCCTTAGCTCAAAAAACTCCCTATATATGAGACCCTGCAACAAGTAACACAATACAGTAACAGGATAATGTAGCTAATATTATCTAACCTGGTAAAGATAAAATACAATGGTCAAACCTCCATTGTCCTATAGCAAAATCAAGACCATATACCATAGCCTTTTGTCTCAAGTGTCCATCCACTCTCTTCTCTAAAACGAGAATCCATCCCTCTATCCAGTGCTTCCTTCCAGTTGACAACACTACCAACAAATACCTGTTTGGTTCTCCAAGGACTCACACTCCTCATCCATGCCAAGCTCCCACTGTTTCTAGATTTTACTTGCATTGCTTCTTCCATCTTCCTAGTTCATGACTATCAGTAAGCAATATAAAGAAGGTGAACAATGAATATGAGGTTCACATACCTTTCCTGACCTCCACATGGGTGTTTGAGACTTATAGATCCACCCAACATTCGTTCCAGTGACCGATCTCAGCCATCTCCCAGTCTGCTCCCGACTGATGTCGGTTCCCTGCACTGACCTTGACTGCCGATGTCATTTCCCTAGCCGATGCCGGTGTCCCTCCTACTGATGTCAGTCCTTATGACCAACGTCGGACTTCTCCAGTCCAACCTATCGACCCTGCTGGTCTGCACATGACCGATGTCGGTATCTGGATGACTAACGTCGGTGCCAAGCTACCAACATCGGTGTCTGTGTGTTCCTGTAAGTGATGAGATTTTCATCTGCGAGCTCTTCTTGGATCAAACCTCTGTCCATGCTGCCCTGCTTAGATTTATTTAGCCCCTGTGACTGGTCTTTGTCCTTCATCTCCTCCATAAACACCAAGGCTTCTTTGTTCCTGTCAAAAGCATCAAATTTCCTCTTTCTATAATGAATTGTATTTATGCTTTCCAAATTTGAACACATACTTTTTGAATCAAGAACTTCCATTCCCTTCCTGTTCTTGTGACCAAGCCTATTAGGCCACATCTTCGAATCTACACCAGAAGTAGAATTAGTAATACAAGTAGACAGATAAAGAGTATCTACTTTCTTACCTCTTGCTAGAACAAGTGCTCCCTTGGTAACCTTCCAAGAATCTGCTGTGAGGGTTATTGTGCACCCCTCATCTCCCAACCTTCCTACAGAAATCAGACTCTGCTTCAGAATTGGAACATGCATGACCTCTTTCAACACCCACGTGTTGTCAATCTGCAATCTCAGCTGCACTTTCCCTTTGCCAACTATCTGACAAGGCATACCATCCCCTAAATAGAGCACTCCAAAATCTCCCTGTTCATACTCATAGAACAAATATCTATTTGGGGATGCATGAAAAAATGAACCAGAATCTAAAATCCATGATCCTACCTGACTATCTAAAGAAAGTATGAGAGCATCCTGCATCACAATATTTGCATCCTTTGCTTCTTCCATACCTGCATGTTGATTCTCTTTATCTCTCAACCAACACTCCTTTGTATGTCCTTTCTTTCCACAAAACCAGCAGGTAATACCTTTGGACTCGGATCTCCTTCCCGACCTTGATTTCCCTTGCTCAACCTTCTCCCTTTGCCATCCCCTACTTTCTACACTTAGAGCATTCCCCGACGATTCACCTGTCCTTCTCCTGCGTATTTCTTCATTCAATATCACACTCACAACATCATCAACTTTTAAGATTTTAGAAGCAGATGCAGAATTACTTACTGCCATAACCATACCATCCCAACTTTCAGGCAAAGAACATAAAATCAAGAGAGCCTTTACCTCATCATCAAAAACAATATTGACTGAAGCTAGTTGGTTTACCAAACCATGGAAATCACTGAGATGAGTATGTACCGATCCACCTTCCTGCATTTGCAAAGTAAATAGCTACTTCATAAGATATACCTTATTAGAAGTCGAGGGCTTTTCGTATAAATATGCCAAGGACTTTATCAACTCCTCCATTGTCTTGCACTGTGATAAGCTGGAAATCACAGACGATGCAAGGCTCAACCTTATGGAACTGAGAGCCTTTCGATCAAGAACGTTCCATTCTTCATCCTTCATATCTGTGGGCTTGCATGCAACCCCACCCAATGGTAAGTGCAAATCCTTCTGATACATATAGTCCTTAATTTGCATCCTCTAATGTTAATAATTCTTGCCGTTAAACTTCTCCATTCATAGCCTACTTTCTTCTGCCATTGCTGAACTCCCACTCAATCAGAAAACCCTGTGAATGACCTGTAATCAAAAACAATACCCTACTTCCTGGAAACCATAGCTCTGATACCACTTGTCAGGGGATCTATAGCTCTACCAATTAGAGCACAATTGATTACTTTCTTATATGCAATTAAACATGGAATTATACCAGAATGATAAAGTAGCTAGAAACATGAGACAACAAAGAATTTGAGAGACAATACACACTCTTATATTAAATATTACTAGAAGAAAATACAATAAGGAAGATGCCACTTCTTCCTCCACCTCAAAGGCTTGCCACACCTCAAGACCTTCTTCCCTCTCTCTCTTGCTCAACACAACAACTCTAAAGCCTGAGTTGCTATCCCTCCCTGAATGCTTCAACTGATCTCCTTGACCTTACACCTGTAGATCTCCTTGACCTTGCTAGCTTCAATGCTTTTACTTGCCTTCTTTCTTAATTAAAATACATGCCTTATGGGTCTATAAATAAGATCCCATGCTTACAAAAATAGAACTCTAGTTACAATAATTAGACACGCAGCTCGTGACTATAATTAGTCGCTTGACATGCAAACACTCGCTTCACTTCACTGACTATTCATCAATAGCAGTTTTGAAAATACACAGGCGACCGACGCCGGTCCCTGCTAGTCTGGTTCTGTCGATGTTGGCCGACTACCTGCCGTCGCCGGTCTCCTTTTCCACTGCATCTGACTGACGTCGGTCATACTGCCAACGCTGGTGGCTCTGGTTCTTCAGCATCCTTCCTTGTGTCTGTAAACAGTTGAAGTTTTTAGCTCCACACCTTAACAATATGAAAAAAAAGGATCAAAATATTACTAGAGTCAAAGTTACATATTGGTTTCCTACACCTTAAAGGATAAAGTAGTATTTTACCATTTTAATTTGTGGAGTGGAGCGGCATTCTCCTATTGAATCAAAGGTAATGTTTTAGAGGACAATTTTTCTTGATAGCTTGTTAATTTTACTAGATTT
Source organism: Torreya grandis (assembly GCA_037957365.1). NCBI lineage: Eukaryota > Viridiplantae > Streptophyta > Pinopsida > Cupressales > Taxaceae > Torreya > Torreya grandis. The sequence continues at coordinate 759,273 of JARHVA010006279.1, forward strand.
TTAGATTATTTTGTGGTCATATTTTATACCCAACTAAGAATTTTTATCATGAAACTCTTAATTCTAATGCGAGAGAGAAGCTATTTATAGTTTTTTTATTAAATGTAGTTTTTGAGAGGAAATTTATCATATAGATCACACTTGCTTACTAAGATTCACATTGTAATCCCAATTAAAGGCATATAAATTCACTATAGAAATTACTTTGAAAGCCCATACACAAGGTAAAATGTTCTAGGGAACCTCTAGTATATGCTAAATCCTCATAGTATAGAAGAAAAAGTCAAGTAAAATAAAAAAATGTGAAATTAAGTAATGTATCATAGGCTAAACAATATATTTAGAAAGATTGTATGTTAATTTTTAACCATAGTTAGAAGATCTAGAAGCTATTAAGATTTAAAGTTAGTATGTTACACAATTGTAAGGTTAAATGTAAGCACATGTAATAAAGTGTGAGCCAAAAGTAAGAGATCCACATCAACTTAATAAAGGGTTATGGGATTTAAAAAATTCTCATCGTAGAAGCATGAAAAATATCCAAGTTTAATTGTATTCATATACAACAATTTGTGTTCATACATAAAAAATGCATACACATTATGATTGTGATTGTTGTTGACTATTATGATTTATGACAAAATTGATAGATTAACGTTGAGAAAATGTAAAAAAGTGAATGTAAATAGAACAATATTACCTTGATATCAAGCACATCAAAAATGTGAGAGAAAAGATTTGTCAAGTGGATAAATATCAAATAGATAAAAACCCCACATCTATTAGAGGGATTGAAAAACATTGGTCTCTAAGAAAAATCTAAAATAGAATCCAAGATAAAGAAAAATAAGAATCATACCATGAACATGTATCGAAAGATAGACTAGTGCTATCAATAAGAATGAGAGAGGGGAGCTCAAAAAATAGATCTTTAGGGGAAAAGAAGTTACACAACCTTGATATATATTCCAAATATACCTAATCCCGTTATGGGTGAGGGGGATGTGTGTGACAAGTGTGGGAGGAGTTACATATGAATCCAACTCTAATATTTTTTATAGGAGGAGAAAAGAGGTGCGACACCTCATTAATCTAAGATAAATGAGTTTTTAATAATAATAAAATCACAACTAAAATAGACTTATAATAAGCCAAAAAATGACCTAAATGACTTAGGAAAAGGTGAACACAAATAATATTAATCTCTAATGCTCTTCCTTAAACTTAATTTGGGGTTAAAAAGTGGAGAAAAACTTTAACAAAAAAAGAGAGAGTTGACATAACATAATACTCCCTCTTAATATAAAATTACTTTGAGAGGAATTACAATAGTTTGGGATAGAAAGAAGAAGATAAGGTAACACCAAAATTCACAAGGATGAAGGTGTGATAACCAACAATATCCAAGAATTCTCTTTGGATAAAAGGGAGAAATGATCTACTAAAACCCCAAAAAAACATATTACACAAATTTTCATGTTAAATGAATAATCATGCCATAAAAATATGATCTATATAAAATAAATGTAATAAAAACATATATAATATAGGTAAATGGAGCAAAATATAACTTTCATCCCAAAGTGTGAATCCTGCATGAGAAATAAGTTAGTCAAAACATAATGAACTTCAATCAAAGTGTATTTCCTTTACAACTTAAAAAAATAAGTAAGCGTAAAATCAAGTAATGCATAATAGTTTAATAAAAAACCAAATAAGATGTGTCACTTTTTATAAAATATATTCTTCATGAAATAATTGAAGAGTTGTCACAAGCAGACATATTCAAGTTTCAAGAAGATATATTATATTTAAAAATAGAAAACGTTTTAACCCTCGAATGAGGTGTTTTAGTGATTTTATAATAATTTAAAATGTAATGAGTGTATCTACCACAATATTTTCAATGGATTTAATTTCAAACATTTATAAATATTGATGTCCAATTTCACACAATCTTGATAAATTTTATGATTTTTAACTAAATGAGCATAATAGTTAATAATCAAAAGAATTTGTATGATATGAGGATAACTATTGTCAAAATTCCTTCAGTGAGAGGGATGATATGACTTAAAATTGTCTTGATAAACATTAGAGTTGGGCCTTCTATAATTGACATTAGTTTTAATAAAAATATGCTCAATAATACGATTTTTATGTTTACCAAGATTATCTTCATTTTAAATTATTGAGTTAATTTAATACACAAATTGAGGTTAGAAACATTTTTTGAAAAACAATATTATCTTTGGGAGAAGAAGAAGAATTTAAAGAAACATTAAAAAAGGTATGAGAATGTGCAAAAGACACATATGTGATGCTCAAGGTGTTGCTCTAAGTTTTCATAGTCTCCATTTGTTAATTAAAAGAGTTTTGAAGTGTATTAAAATTCATAGTTTGAAATTGTATGTGACATTAATTAACATAAACTTCATCATTTGGGAAAGCGCTTCTTACCTTAAATTCTTAAATGCAAGAAATAGTTCCATTTTATAAGTTACTGTGAAGTAAATGAGATAAAAAATGATTTTTTTCATAGTAATGTCGTAAAAACCTTGTGGGTTAATTGGAAAATAAATTTATATAAAAAAAAAACTTGAGTTTTTGAACGTTTATGAATAATAATTAAGACTTTAATTAGTTATTTTAATTTTTAACCAATAAATTTAATAATTGTAAAAGTCATTGAATAACAAAAGAAATAAATAATTACAATCTTCAAACAACTTTATGATAATATTCTTAGCCATGTAATTCAAAGGAAAAGGTTAAAGTTTTGTTTGTTTTATATATAAGAAAATACCAAAGTTGTCTTTCATTTATAAAGACAAATCATGCTTATTAAAAAACCTATTTAGAGGTTTATAAATTAAACAAAGTACATGAACCTATTTTACAGACTAGTGTGCCACACCATATGAAATTAAGATAAGAAGGCATAATACATGAAGAATTAAAACATGTAAGAACATGAACTCAGGGAAAATAAGACGTTAAATCATATGGTTGAATAAAATAGAGACATTATAGCTGACATAAGATGCCAATCTACTCAAAACACCTTGAGGCATATATAAGACACTCTGTTATATCATATTTCTCTCTCTTGAGACATGAGGCAATATATAAAAGAAGGGTGTAGTTAATTTCCAAGTGTCTAAGTAAAATAAAATAGATAATAATGAATGTTGATGTATATCATAAAGGAAATTACTAAATAATGTGCAGAACAAGGTACAAAAAGAATAGTATAACAGATCACACTTAGGGATGTACTGCCAAGAATGAAATAATGAGACATAGTTTCAAATATAAGTGAAGTGGAAAAGTTAAGCTAGTAAAATACACTTTCCAATGTCTCAAAATGGAGTGTTATTATAGAAAGAATAAGACATAGTAATTAACCAAGGAAATAATGAATAATAAAACACTGAGGATGCAATGAGACTAGAATAATATTCCAAAGGTGAAGGAATGCATGTGAGAAACTAAAAATGCTAAACTCAGTTTAGGAATATTGATCAAAAGGTTAAAAAATAAAATAAAACAATAGTCCTATATAATCTTTCCAAGAGCATGAAGATGCCAAAATAGAAGGATTATAATCTTTCCACACAATGAAAAATTAATAGGAGTAAAAAACACTGAGAAGCATAAAAACACATGAAGGTTGATAAAAATAGAGGAAAAACTATAACATGACTCTTGAAAAATCATTATAAAGGAATTATAACCCTAAATACAACATTAGAATGACAAATACAGCTGATAATTGAAAAAAATACATTGAATGTATAAAATAAAAATAGATAATAGATTAAAAAAATATTTTAAAAATTGCTCTATCCTAAATATAATGCTTTTTTATAAGTAAAATGGATTAAAAAAATAGAACCAATGTAAAAGAGACTTTATGAACAACCTGAAAAACTAAGCTAGAGAAGAAATAGGCAAAAAAAGAAATATTGTTTAGTCTATAGGTAAGAGAAATGGAGAAAATGCTAAAAACCATTTTCAAATGTGTGAATCATTGGAAAAAAGTGAATATTTACACAAAAAGAGCCTATACACACTCAAATTTAGTGTTATAAAGTTCTCTAATACTATTAAGATTATGCCAAAACTGATAAATTAATGTTTAGAAAATATAAAATAATCAATGTAAATGGAACCATATTACCTTGATATAACACACATCACAAATGCAAGAGACAAGATTTATCAAGTTTATAAACCCTTAAATGGAGAAAAACCCCATGTCTATTAGAAAATTTACAAAGAAGTGATCTTCAAGTACAATCTCAAATGAAATCCAAGAAAAATAAAAATAAGAATGGTGTTAAGCCATGAACAAGTATCTCAAGATACAGTAGTGCTAGCGAGAAGAATGAGAAAAGAGATCTCAACAAATAGAGATTGATGGAAAAAGGAGTTACTTACACAACCTTCATGCATGTGTCAAATGTCCCCAATATCCTTATGGGTGAGGGTGATCTGTGTGACAAATGTGGTTGAACTTCAATATTTATTCTAAGAAGATAAAAGAGGTGTGACACCTCATTTAAATGAGAAAAAATAAATACTCAGAAATACCAGGGTGGATGCATCTTCCTGTAATTAACATTCCATTCATGATAGTTATTTTAAGATTTAGATAGTAGTGTTGATGCAAGTTTTCATAGGTCAATGCAATTTTCCATACTTGAAAAATCAAAAAATACTAAAGCAAATGGAATAAAAAGCTAGGTCAGTGAGCCTACAAGGAGTTATGATAGTTTTGGTAGTCTCAAAAAAATCATCAAATAAGATATACTCTCTTCAAACTCTAAACCCCTATTCCTATAGTTATTGTTATATTTTTTGCACATGCTTAATTAAATTTATTGCTAAATATTGGATGATATTATATGAATCTTAATGTTGCTATTAATTCACTCAAAAAGTGTTATTCTATAGGTTATTTTCTTAGAATCATAAAATAGATAAAAACAAGTTTATCCCTTTTTTCACGTACTACATCTGTAGGATTTCAATGGAGTATCACTATAAAATCAGACATCGAGGAGTTTTATATGGGTTCTAGGAATTGGATCATGAAATCCCCTCACTTCATGGTGTGCATAAAACATGACACTACTTAAAAAATAGTGACATCTCCTCCCCCAATCTCTATACCTCGCCATAACATGGGGTTGGTCCTAATTCTGAGGGATGAAATGGGAAAGTTCAAAAAGTTGGGGGACAAAACATGGTTAACTGTGGACATATTTTTCATAAAAATTGAGAAATCTTAACCTCTATAAATTATTTGAGATGGATAAACTTAGAATTTGAAAATGGTATAAAAACATGAATTATATTATTTCAATTCTATTTTCCAAAACTCTATTTAAAATAAATGTCAAGAATGAGTGGGTCAAACATCTAAAATTTGAATAGAACTTTTAGTATTTTTAGGAAAATAAATTAAAAAGTTAGTCATGTGATCCCTCATATTTTAAGCATCGTTTAATATTGATTGAAACCTTTTGGTGAAAATATAGATAAGATCATCTAGTTTGTGACCTATATTTAAAAAAAAAGTTCTATGAATATATATATATATATATATATATATATATATATATATATATTACAAGCAAATAGATCCTAAAAATTGATAAAAATTGGATAGTTAGTCGTGCAGCCCACCTAACTACCTTAAATAAAGGAAACTTAATTTTTTTAATGTGTGTAGAATTAGGACTAGTGTGTGACCATATTTTTGTTTTTGAATTTAGATCAACAAATAAAAAATACATAAACATGTATAGGCATGTATATTTGTAGCATGTAATGGCCTAAAAAGTCATAGTTAGAAATTAACATAGATGGAAAACTTAAAATAGTCCAAGAATTTAAAAAATAATATATTTGGAAATATGAGAGTGTGTTTGTCATTGTAGTAAAATTTTTATGATTTGTCTCATTAAAATTCATAGTTTTTTTGGTGATGGAAGTTGAATTTTATTATTTTATGTCAAAAATATCATATTCAATTTTGTGTTTACAGGGCCAAGCCTTTCACTTATGAATCTAAGCCATTTTTGAGACAAAATACATGGTTGTTTAATTCAAACATATCATACATGTATACAAAATAACACGTATACATTATAATGCGTACATGTTATATTGACATAACACAAAAAAATAAAATGAGTTTGTGTCTACGTGTTTATATTGATCTAAATATCTATTCAAATTTATAATTTTTATATTTTTATTTTTAAGTCATGTGTCAATGTATACACTCCCACAAAAAGGACATAATGTATATAATGATGTAATTTTAGTGATCTTTCACCCAACAATCATAATTTCAACTATATAAAATAGGATTTAGGATTCAACCTAGCCTAGTTTCATTCAAAAATGAATGAAATAGTCAATTGTTTCAATGGTAGAGGAAATTAGGGCCAATTTTAACTCCTTGAATGTAATTTCATATATAGGATGTAATTGATGCTAAATTATATTATGTTTCCTAACATATTCAGTGAACAAATGAATTGGTGTAATCAAATTAATGTAATTTGTTGAAATTGAGACTTATAAACCTAAATTTGACTATAAAGGATGTAATTTGGGGCTATCAAACCCAATGCCATTATAAAATAAATAAAATAGTCCATTAGTTGAATCTGAAGGTAATATGGGCTAATTTGAGCCCCTTAAACCTAACTATGACTATAAATTATGATTTGATGCTTAATCATCTCCAGTTTCATCAAAGAATGAAGAAAATAATCATTTGGTTCAATGATAGATGCAAGTTTGAAATGTATAAGATGTGATTTTGGGCTCAATAAACTCTAATTTCATCATATAATGAATGCATCAGTCGATTGGTTCAATTATGGAGGTAATTAGGGTCAATATGAGCCCCCTAAAATTATGTTCATTATACAATGTGATTTGAGGCTAAATTAGCTTATATTTCATCACATATTGAGTCAATTAGTCAAATGGTGAAATCAATCACATGATTTTTAAAAAATTGAGCCACATGAACCTATTTTCAATTGTATATGATGTGATTTGGAGTGAAGTTGACCCCTATGTCACCATATAATGAACCAAATAGTTGATTTACTCAATCAAAGAGGAATTTGAGTGTAATTTGAGTCCCTTCAATCTAACTTCAATAGGAGGATAATATTTTGGGCTAAATTATCTCTAATTCCATTATGAATTAATCTAATTAGTCAATTGGTGCATTTAGAGATGTGAATTATGCCAAATTAAGCCCCACAAACCTAATTTATGGCTCAATAAATTATATAGGATGTAAAATATGGATAAATCAACCTAATGTAATCACAAATGCAAACTTAAAAGTAATTGGGGCTAATATGAACCCATTTAATCAAACTTTGAGTATAAGATATGATTTGGGACTAAATTAGTTGATATTTCTTTACATATTGACTCAATTATTTGATTGTTACAACCCTATATGATAAAACATAAATGTAAACCCTATTTTTATCACAAATATAAACATGAAGGTAATTGGGTCCAACATGAACCTGCTGGACCTAACTTTAAGTCTAGGATGTGATTTGGGGTTAGAAATTGTCTCATATTTATCGACATATTGAGCCAATTAGTTGATTGTTACAATTGGTGTTGAAATTTGGATGAAATTAAACCCCATGAACATAATTTTAACTATATATGATGTAATATGGGGGTAAATAGAGAAAATATCTAAAAAAATAAAACAAATAGTCCACTAATTCAATCATGAAAGAAGTTGGGGTCAATTTGAGACCATTCAACCTAAATACAAGAGAAAGACATGATTTGGGGTTAAATTATCTTTGATTCCATCATGAATTTATCTAATTAGTCAATTGGTGAAATTAATAACATGATTGGGTCCAAATTGAGCTTTGTGAACATAATTTTTGGCTCAATTGATTACATAGGATGCAACATACGGGTTAATCGACCCCAAATTTATTATAAATGCAAGCATGAAGGTAAATGTGTCCAATTTGAACCTAAATATGAGTCGAGGATATTATTTTTAGATAAATTATCTCATATTTCTTGACATATTGACCCAAATAGTCATATATTACAATCAATGGTGCATGTTGGACTAAATTGAACCCCATGAACTTAATTTTGATTATATAGGATGTCATTTGGGGGTCAGTCAACCCCACTATGATAACACACCAAAATAAATTTTCCAAAAATTTAATTGTGAAGGAAATTAGGGAAAATTTAAGCTCCTTGAAATTGACTATAAGAGTAGGACATAATTTGTGGCTAAATTAGCTCTAATTTCGTCACATGAATTTAACTAGTTAGTCAGTTGGTATAATTAAGGATATGATTTAGGATAAATTGAGCCTCATGAACCTGATTTTGACTATATGGGATATAATTTAGGGGTCAGTAAACCACACTATCATAACACCCTAAATCAAATAGTCCACTAATTTAATCATGAAGGAAAATTATGCCAATTTGAGCCCTTTGAACCTAATTATGACTATGTAATGTGATTTGGGGTTCAATCAATGCCATTTTTAGCATAAAATCAATCACAAAGGTAAATTTTGGGTATTCTAAACCCATCAAATCTAATTTCAAGTATAATATTATACTTGGAGTTAATTGAACTTAATTTTAGCTATATAGGATGTGATTTGGACATCAATCAAGAGGAAATTTCATCACATAATATTATAATGACATAGTCACATATCATAATTATGTAAATATAATGGGTAAATTTTATGTTTATAATGTATAAAAAATCTATTTCAATGACTTTTTTTAACCTTAATCAAGAATTGTGTCTCCACTTGCATTTTATACATCATTTTGCATGCTACATGTTGATGACAAGATTTATCAAGTTATGTTATAGACACCACCTTAAAAAGTTATCAAGTTATTTGTTTGGGCATGTGTGAATTTTTTCTAGTCATGGGTAATGGATATCATTCAAATAATAGGAAGGAGATAAAGAAAAAATCATTTGATAAATTACAAATGTTGAGATAAAAATAAAAGGCATGAATGGATCGAGACAAGGTACAAACACTATCCCTAATAGAGTAAATGTCATAGCTAATAGTGAAATTGATAATTATGAATTGAAAAATTATGATGAATATTTACCTAATTGTCTAAATTATGCTTCAAGTCTACAGTCAAAGAATGAAGTTTTTTATTTTGTTAATAATGAATCTATGCGAGATGATTTAACCCCTATCATTACACATAATGATGAAATTAATAATGAAGAAAATCCCATGGAAACATGAAAAAATTAAATAAAAAATAAATAAACTAGTAGTGAACATAATGATATGGAAACTCCCTCTCAACAAATTCTGCCATTAATAACACCTCCACAGATTATGTGTAGAAAATTCAAGTACTTAATTGAAGTTGATGAAACCATTTTGAAACCAATGCATAAAAAAATGTCTAAATACAATTAAATAAGACTAGATGAAATAATTTGGGATATTTTATTTGAAAAATTATACTTTGATAGTAAAAAATGTCAATTGTTTGTTCCATTGATGAAATTGACTAAGATGAGACCAAAATTATACACCTTAGGACTAAGAACATCTAACATGGATGGTGAATAAAAGTAAATTATTTAAAATATACATTATGCATATCATATTAAAGCTATGAAAACACATAATAAAGATTATAATGTTTCCTGATGTATAATTACAATGTGTGTAATAAGTGATTAAATAGGGAGAAAATGCTTGATTTCAAAAACTAGTCAAGCACTAAACATACATAAAAAATAATAATGAAATCAATTGGAATACATAAAAGACTTAATGATGCCAATAATAATAAGCTCTAATCATTATTTACTATAATTCCATGAAAGGATAAGGCTATAGCTGATGCTCTCAAATATTTACTTGCATAATTTTAGAAAGATAATACAAGAATTTCATAGAATACAAGAGATGTAGTGAAAAGAAGAGTTGGATCTCATAACTATGCACCACATTGAAACATTTATTGGATATGACCTAAACATAATTATACTATAGGTTTTTACAAAAACATCCACAAATTTATATTAGTCAAAGATATTTTTAGATGGCCAAACTATTTTATTTAAAAATAAGTCACACATGTGCCACTTGTTGTAGGCAACATGTTGAATTTTCAATGAATTATGATGTTTTTCTCCATATATGTTGTAATTTGAATATTGAAAACACTTTGTAGGAGTGTGGTATGGAAAAAATCAACAAGAGAATTTATTCCAACCTTTTTTTAGAAAGGCTAGATGGACATTTTTTATATAACAAAGCATGTTTGGATGTAAATTACAACATTTGTTGTGGATTACCAAAATTAAAAAATTATATCCATGAGGAGATTACAAATTCAATTGAACATGAATTAATTTGTTTGAAAAAATACAAATCCATGAAAAATAATCTAAAAGATGTGAGCTTGTTACAAAAAAAATATCCATTTCATAAGTTATGGTTAAATTCAGGGAGAAAATTGTTTATGAGTATACAAGACACAAAAACAAGGATAGATCGTTAAATGAACATTTAAATTTAAGAAAAAGCACATTCCAATTTCATTTTATTATTTTAGTCAACTTTATTGATAATTATTCATTCAAACCACAAATGAAAGTTTAGACATAGTATTACAACTCAGTATAGGTTACCATATTCATGCATATAACATTCATGCATGCACCTGATAATACAAATTAAGATCAGAAAGTATTAAAGGAGTACCATTTATATGTTAGTGATTATCAATCACATTGTACATAATATGTGTAGGGTGTCTTTGAGATGTTATAAGGAATATTGACTGAGAGGAACATTATTTTCAATCATCATCAACATATTAGGTTCCACTAGCATTTAAACTTATCAGTATGACATTATCACATGAATTTGACCATGTAATTGATATAATGCAACTAGGGAGAAGATTAGTAGCTATGTACTATTTATACTCATTATCTATCTTGACATTGACATTAAAAGTCATTTTTGTGATATAGGGCATGTTTCTATAGCTATTTTTGATGTGAAAAACAAATAGGGAACATATTACTACTTGTATCAATGTATATAGGAAAAAAATAAATTGACTTCCCCAGTCATAGATGGGGAAAACAATGACTATCCCACTGGGTCTAAGGTAGTCACTAAAACTTGGCTTCAATGATATCCTATCAAAAATTTAGATTTATGGTTGTTTTAAGACTTTAAAACTCATAGGATGACACTTCATTATTCAAATTGGGTTATTATAACAAATATTCAATTAGTAAAATATTATGTGAGGCCATTAAAAAATATTATATGTAAAATATGTGAGTTGTACAATGAAGTTATTCTTGCTACTATCAAGATTAGAGCAGATCCTAGTGGTTCGTTCCATCAAAATTCCAAGGTATGTTGAGTTTCCAAATGTATATGTATTTAATTTTACCAAATTTTATTGATTTTTTAGGTAGTGCATATAAATTTTATTTTTAATTAATCACTAAAAAAAATTTAGGTTAGTGGTGCCGAATAAGCTTCCACCTTCATGTGTTTGACATTTTTAGTAAATAATTTCATATTATTGAAGTTAAGAGAATCTTAATCAAATTACATTGTTATTATATAAATGGTATTGTTGAGGCTTAAATGGGTAACAGGTCACTTGTATAGGTGTGATAGGATGCTAATAACTTAGTCCTAAAAGTTATCCACCACCTCAAATGTGTAGGTAGTAGTAGTTTCCTTCCATGAAGCACCGAAGGTGGAAATTTCTAACCACCACTTCAACATTAACAAGAATTATTTTCAGTGTTTTAAATATCCTAAATAATTTATAAAATATGAAATCAAATGGATTTTGAGATCATGGTTATGGGATAATGGTGTGATTTTCCTATTGTATGCACTAAATTATGCTTGCCCCACTAATTATACTAATTTAGGTTAATTCCCATATTTCCTAGCTATATTAACTATTGTCTTAATACCTATATCTGATTCCTATATCCCACATAACCTTTAAACTATCTTAAAATAAATTAATATCCTCATTAAACTCATAATATACTATGTTTATAGTTCCATTTTCCTTCCATAAAGCACCGAATATGGAGATCTCCAACTACCACTTCAACTTTGACATCATTTTATATTAGTGTTTTCAAGATCTTAAAAAATTATGAAAACATGCATATAAATGGATGTGGATGTCATGGTATTAATAGTACATGTTAGGTTTAGATGTGTTTGAAGTGATGGATTTACATGTGGACGTCCTGGAGGTATAAATGTTAGTTAGAGGACAAGAACTTATCTCTTCACTGCAAAAAAGTAACATTTTAAGATTGATTACTATAATGTGTGTCATTAATTCATATCCAAGGTTATGCTAAATTTATCTAGGTTAAAATTATAGGGTTTTGATATAAATGTGAGGGTTATGCTAGTTTGTTAAAATGACTTAAAATTTACATTTTATGTGCATCTGAAGTTACCCTAAAGACTACAATTTTATCATATTAAAAAGGACATTCTTTAGGTCATACTAGGTATTGGGACACTCTAAACATGCATTATATAAGGAAAATAAACTATCACTAGATGTTTTCACCACCTTTTAAGTGTTGGTTATGCCATTTTCCTTCCATGAAGCACTAGAGGTGGATATCTCCAACTGCTACTTCAACTTTGACAACATTTGTTGTTAGTGTTTCCAAGCTCCTAAATAGTTGTGAAAACATGTATCTTGGTGGATTTAGAGGTTTTAATATTATAATAACTTGTAATTTTTTTTATATATACACATTTTAAGTGATGGATCTATATGTGGAGATCTCAGAGGTAAAAATATCAGTTAGAGGACAAAAACTTATCTATTCACAATGAAAACTTTACATTTTAAGACTAATTACTACAAGTGTGCCATAGATTCATATACATCCAATGAAATGATCTAGGGTCTACTTATATGTATTAAATATACACGTGAAGCTTCTTTTAGTTTATGCAAATTACTTATGGTTTCTATTTTAATCATGTCTAAAGTTACCCTAATAATGTATTATTATCATATTAGGAAGAGCGTTCTTTAGGCTAAAATTGGTAGTGGGTCACTAAACTAGGCATGATCAAAGGATAATATCCTAGTCTTATATTTTATCTACCACCCCGACATGTTTCTAGTGCCATTTTCCTTCCATGAATCACTAGAGGTGGAGATCTCCAACTATCACCTCAATTTTGATAATATTTGTTCTTACTATTTCCAATCTTCTCAACATTTATGGAACATGCAAACTCAATTGTATTTGGAGGTTATAGTATTTGTATATCATATATTTTTCCTACATGGATGTGTTTAAAGTGATGTATTTTCATGTTGTGGTCCTATATGTGGAAATGTCATTTGGAGGATAAGAACTTGTCTCTTCACTACTAAAACAATGCATTTTAAGACTGATAATTACACTGTTTGCCATAGATTCATATCTAAGGTTTTTTTCATTATTTAATGTGAAATTACATGGCTTAAACATGCACATGAGGGTTCTTATGGTTTTTGAAAACTAATTATGGTTTTTATTTTATGTGTATATGAATTTACCTTGAAAAGTATAATTTTATCATACTGGGAAGGGCATTCATGAGGCCAGAATGGGTAGTGGATGTATGCAAAGGTAAATGCAAATAATATATAAATCAATCCTAGTAAAGAGAATATAAATCCTACTTACACTTTTGATTGTTGATACATTAGATATTCAGGCTCATGACCAAGATGGATCCGTTATACCTAGCCAAGTGATCTCTTACCATACTAAAATCACTAGAGAGGGTTTCAAAGCCTCCAATAAAGAAAAACTATGTAATAAACCTAACTAGGTATTATGTTTTCATATTCACTAATGTAAAAATGATAAAATCAAAAGTAAATGTTTAATCTAGTGCTCACCAAATCTTTTGGCTCAAAGTGGGAATAATAAACATTAAAAGTAAACATGCATAGAATACACATACTCACATTACTATATATGAAATCATAATGGACGGGAGAGAATTAAAAATGCATGCCTATCTACTCGTATAAAGGAGGAATAAATTTAAGAATACTTATCATTTTATTGAGTCACAAGTGGTCAAATTTTAATAATTAAGGTTTAGATACATATATAGTATTATAGAGCCTACTTATGAGATCCAAATAGGTGATAGAAAATTGAGAAATACCTAGGTGGATGCATCTTTATATAATGAACATTCCATATTGTAGAGATGGATTATTAAGAAGGTTAGATCAAACATTAGTTATGAAAACCAAGAAAAATTCATCAGAACATAAAAATTTAGGATAACCTATTCAATAGGGTTTGTAAATGATAATTAAGAGAAAATGAAATAAATAACATATAAATTACCTTATTGAGATCATCCCACCATCCAAATGTGGCTCAAAATATGTTTTTCCTCTTGATTTTGTGCTCAATTCTTCTTCAATAATTCAAGGCAAAGCTCCTCCATCATCTTAAGAACACCAACTAAACTAGGGTAATGATATGAAAATAAATGTTATGCCTATCTTGAAGCTATCCTATTGTAAATTAAGCATAATAAACTACACTAACAAAAGGCTTGTGGAGATAATTCTGCATAATAAGTTTACACAAATGAAGCTTAATCAAAGTGTTCTTAGCCCTCCTATTTATAGATTTTCCAAATTGATCAGGATCAACCATGACTATCCATATCAAAATCAAGATGTGTGGCCATAAATTAATCCAATTTTGTAAATAATATCCATAAATTTTCTCATAAATATTTGGGAGGAAGTGGCATTAAAGATGCATGGGAAGCCATAATTCTGATATTTGTTGCATTTATGGCTTATGGATGCCACCCTATTGATCACATCATTTGATGATGTAGATAATAAGAATCAATTTCCAATAAAGAAATATTCAATAAATTCTATGGAATTCTTACTTAAGCTCATAATTTGGTTTAATTTTCTTAAATAAGATTAATCAATTTTAGTGCAATTCTTTGGAAGTTGGTGCATAATTAATCAAACTAGTTAGAATGTCACATTACTTGGTTTTAATTTGAATAGAGATGAAGTAGAAGGTGATGTTAGTTTCAAATGAACCATCATCCCATTTAGGAAGTTTTCAACACAAAATAACACATGCACGTGTCATGTAATTCTGAATAATAATAAAAGAGCAATCTAGAGGACCAAAATGTGTTTTCATCATTTTCAATCAAAATGATTTGAGAAAAAATAATATTCACATAAAATGCAATGCCCCATTTAGGGATACATTATCCTAAATCAGCACTTGTATCTGACAAGATCGAACCATTTAGCACATTTAAGTGATTTTGGCCTTATTTATACATTTTCACAAATTTTAAGTAAGACTGACAATTTAAACACAATGGTGTTAGGAATAGGATGTCTACATTTCCCCCCTATTTGAGAAGGTGTAGCGAGACATTTACGTGAAGTAATGTATTTTTAAAGATAATATTTGTCAAGAAGAATTTGGAAGGAAATAACTTATGATGCCCCCTCAAGAGGACATACTAGGATGAAAGAGAAGGATGAACTCTCAAAAAAAGAGAGAAAGTGGAGATTAACCTGTTTAAACAGATTAAATCTAGATGAGTTAATGTTTGCACACATTGATTCCATTAATGATAAAAATATAATTATAATATAAAGGGCCCCAAGGATGGGGTGAAGGGGAAGGATACAATCAAAAAATAAAAGTGACACACTTTGAACACACCCAAAGCTAGGGTACAAGCTGTGTGCTTTGGAAGTGATCAATCCAAAGACAAGTTGCACACTAAAATATTACCAAAATGAGGGGAAACGTTTATAGATCTTGGAATTAGAATAAAATGAGAATCATGTCTCCAAAGATATAATAAATAATAATATTCCCCATTAAAGCAAATTTTATTAGTCAATAACACAATTTTCCCCCAATAGGGATGATTTTGATCATTGATAAAGAATGGTTTGACCCTATATGGCTCATTTAGATTTGTGATGATTTTAAATGTTATGCCCCAATTTGGGAAAATTGGCAAGAAAAATCTCAAGGATACAACCTATTACATAAATTAAATATGACTAATGATTGAAATATCCATAAAAAATAGGTAGACAAGGATGCATAAAGTGATGAAAGAGATGAAAAGAAGAATAAAGATGGTTGAGATGAGCTAAGATACATCATATATCAAAGTGTTATCTAAATTTTCCAAACAAACCTCAATCCAATGTAGTTCACCCAAGAATCAAGAGAGAATGGAATGAGGAACGAAGAAAACTAACTAGTATTCAATTAAACTCTTCATATATGCCAAGAGATGTTTGTCTTGCATAGAGTCAAATGCATAAGGCATTTTTACCTAGTTTCATTAGTGTTCTTGAGATTCATTCATTAGATTTATATCAATGTTGAAACTTGGAACCAAAGCACAAAGTGCTTGCTATAGAAAAAGAAATTATGCATCATAAGTATGAATAACTTATAATGATATTACATTTCCAGTAGGCTAAACTGGTTTAAATATAAATACCTATAACTAAAGATAATGGTAAAAATGACCAAGACCAGAGTTATAGCTATTTATATTTAAACAAAAAAAAAGAAAAAAATAATACATAAATGAACCCAACTTAAAATCAAGATATGAACAATCAAGACTTAAGTAGGAACAAGAATGTATAAAAACAAAGCAAGAACATCATAACAACATGAGATCAAGATATAAATAATTGAGACCTATGTGGACCATCAAGATGTACTTGGGAAAGAAAATAAAAGAATAAGACCAAATAGGAAAATAAAATACTAGGAATAAATAAGAAGAAAACAAAGGAAGAAAAAAAATTAAATGAAAAGATAAGAAAACACAAAAAACACCAATAAAAATCAAATAATCACACACACAATTTTTTTTGTGTGGTTTAAAACAATTTTTTAGGTATGTGTAGTAGAGGTGTTACTTTCTATAAAAACATAACAAGAAAAAGGACACAAAGTTACCCCCAGATGATAGGGAAACAATACAAAATAAATGTTGTAAGAGAAAGAAAAGGAAGAGGGTGGCTGAGCTGACTCTAGATGTACAAGATGAATGGATATTATCTACATAGTTTCATGGATGCATGGTCCAACATGAACATTAGGTCAAATGTAATTCTCCCAAGAAGTGAGATAGAATAAAAAGTGATGACCAAAAAAACTTGATTAATATTGTAGAAGAAATGGGAAGATGAGAATGGCCTTACCAAAATGGCAAGCCAACAGGATAAGTGAGAATGGTCTTGTAAAATAGAAAGCGTGTGGGATAATTACTTACAAAATGGAAATAGTATGGAGATCATAATGTAAAAAAGTATAAGATAATGTTTTTTTTCTTTTGTGGATCATTTTTTAATGTTTTTGGTGTTTTTGGGATAAAAATATGTATAAAATGTCTAGGGGAACCAACTGATCAAGGAGATACTCATCAAAGAGTAGAAGTTCCAATAATGGCTAAGTCAGCTAAAATGGCATTCATGGATATAAATAATGGAACATGGAAACAATCAACCAAGGAAAATCATCCAAGATTAGAAGCTCTAATAACAACTAAACTAGTTATAATGATACTCATGGATATAAACAATGGAACAGGGAACTAATTAACCAAGGAAACTCATCCAAGATTAGGTGTTACAATAATAATTAAATTGGATGCAATTACACTCATGGATATAAATAATGGAATAGGTAACCAATTACCCAAGGAAACTCATCCAAGATTAAAATGTCCAATAATAGCTATATCAATTGTAATGACACTCATGGATATAAACAATGGAAAAGGGAACCAATTAACCAAGGAAACTCATCCAAGATGATAAAATTCAATAATAGATAAACTAGATGCAATGACATATGCTTTCAAATCAGTGAGAGTAAGGTATTAATAAGGCAACAATGTCTCCCAAACAATAGTAAAATAAGAGAGTAGTATGCAACATGAGATAAATCTGAAGATTCATGTAGTAAGTAATTCCTTAGCTAAAGATGTTTCCATATGCACTTATATGTAAAAGAAGCTGTAAAATACCTTCCCTATTGATTTGATTTGTATAACTTATCATTGAATGTGTCCATAGTGCATATGATTCATAATTAGGATCATAATTGGTTAAGGGATAAAATATGTTCAGATTAAAATGGCCCAAGACATGAAAATAATGTGGTTCTTAAAGGGAACGGTCCAGAATGAATAGGGTCTAAAAGAGGATGATCTAGAATAAATATGGTCCAAAAGAGGATGGTCCAAGGTAGGTTAAAATGAATATGGTCCATGATAGGATGGTCTAAGATATAATTCTAAGATAAAATACTTCAGTACAAGTTGCCCCCAAGTAAGGGGTCTTGTAGATAATTGTTCAATTGATTGTTCAAGCATATAAACTCTTAAGGTGCATAATGTTCATGGGTTATAGAAGTTATTCACCATTTAGAGTATCCAATTTATATGCTCATGATCTATAGTTATCCATGATAACATATTGTCCCAAACAATTAAGTTGGAACTTACCTTTTTCTTGTATTGAGCATTTGGGTTCTTCTGGTTCTCTTTCAAGACCAAACCACCAATCTCAAAGTCTTGAGGGAGAATGCACTTTATTTAGCTTCTTTACAATCTATTCTAATAGTCTTGATAGTTTTTTAGGGCATCCAAATTCTTACAATCAATAAGTTCTAGTTCTTGTAATCTTGAGTCTCTATACTATTTGTCATCTTTAATATGCTCCAAAGATACTCACAATGAAGATAACTCGATCTTAATTGGGATAATAGATTTTGTTCCATACACAATGGAGTACAAATTGGATCTTGTAAGGGTTCAATGATTGAATCAATAGGCTTAAAGGGTAGGAAAGATTTATAAGTGCTAATTACGGCCAATGTTATTGATAATCTTCTTTAAAATGGCTACAATAGTTTTATTCAACACCTCAGTTTATATGTTTCCCTATGGGTTATATAGAGTGTATTTCTTGTGTTTGATTTTTAATTTTACACAAAGGTCTTTAACATCTCTATTTACAAAGTATCCACCATTATCAATTATAATGTGAGCTGGCATGCCATATGAACAAATGATATTATAATGAATAAACTTGTCTATCTACTTATTGGTGATTAAGTGAGAGGAATGGCCTCAATCCTCTTAGTAAATTACTTGATTGCAATAAACATATGCTTGTGGCCATCAGAACAATAGGGTTTATTTTCTTGATGAAATTGAGGCCCCACATTGAAAATGTCCATGGTATTGTGATCGACTATAGAGGTAAGGAAGGTACACATATCAAATTTACATGTTGTTGAAAAGGAACACACTTCCTCACATAATATCAAGCATCTATCTCCATTTCAAGCCAATAATAAGCTATTATGAGTAGTTTTTTAGCTAAGACTACACATTGGTGTGGACCCCATGCATTCCTTCATGAACCTCCTTCAGAGCTAGCTTAGATTCTCTCAAAGATAAATAATGAACTAGTGTTCCATCATGGCCTTTATGATAAATCATGTTTCCAAGGAGGGTATAATGAGTTAGACAGTGAAGGAAGAGTTTATGCTAGTTATTAGATAATTCAGGTGGAAAAATGTGACCATGGAAATAATTATAATATTCTTGATACTAAGGTAGTTTGAGTAGGGGATTGGGCCTAGTAATAGTTCATAACCTTTCTCAATCTAACATAATATGTGTAGTCTATAGAATATTTTCAATTAGAAACTAATATTCTTTAGCACTGCCATTAATCTGTATCATAGACCCAATTATTTCCATTACATTGGTAGATCTATTATTGGCCCTTAGAACTTGTTCAAACTATAGATATTTAAAATTAACTTTGAGATTATTAACAATGAGCTTGTAGGGTACAAGATTTTCATCTCTAGTGTGATACTGATCAAATGTCTAATTGATAATTAATTAGTAATCACCATAGACCATTAAAGGTTGTGTATCCCACTATATGGCAAGACACAATCCTATAATAAGTGCCTCATACTTAGACATATTGATGGTAGAATTAAATTAGACATGAAACATTTTGGGAATCAGATCCCCCTATGGTGTAATCAATAATATACTAGTTTTAGATCCATGAGAAGTGAAGGAACCATGAAAATATAGTTTCCACTATTTAGGCTCATTTTGTATTTTTTCCATTGCCATGATAGAATTGTATGAAAAATTGAATCTAAATGGTTGAGTATTTATAATAGGGGCTTATGCAAGTTGATCATAAATTACCTACCCCTTGACAGCTCTCTGATTCTAATACTCAATGTCAAATTTTCTTAATAACATGACCCATTTAGCCATATGTCCTATCAAAGTTGCTTTGGATAATAAAAATTTGAGAGGATCCACCTTAACGATAATAATGGTTTTATTTTTTAGCATATAATTTCACAACTTTTAAGAAGTGAATACCATCACTAAACATGCCTTATAAATATTTTTATAATTATGTTCATAAGCCACCTATTTGTAGCTTAAATAATAGATTGTATGTTCTTTACCTTGATCATCAAGTTGGGCCAAAAGTGCCCCCAATGTATGTTCAGTTGATGATATGTAAAGAAGTAGTGGTTGTCTAGGTGTTGGCAGTCTCAAAACTGGCAGATTAGCCAAATATGACTTGAGCTTTGAAAATGATAATTGGTAATATTCATCCCATTAAAATTTGACCCCTTTCTTCAAGATATGTGTAAATGGGTAGCATTTATCTACTAGTTATGATATGAACCTATGTATAGATTAGATCTTTCCTTATAGGCTTCACAATTATTTAACATTTTAAGGTGGAGGAATTTCCATAATGGCCTTGACCTTAGTAGGGTCGACTTTGATCCCTTTTTGTGATACAATAAACCTTAGAAATTTCCCTGAAATGATGCCAAAGACACACTTCTTAGTATTCAGGTGGACTTTATATTCATAAAACCTATCAAAGATTCTTTGTAGAACATTAGGATGTCCAGCACATGTTCTTATTTTACATATAATGTCATCAACGTTATCCTCAATAATATCATGTAACATGTCATGAAAGATGACAGTCATGACATGTTGATAAGTGGATCTAACATTCTTCAAGCTAAATGATATGATTTGATAACAAAATGTTCCCCATGAGGTGGTGAACCTAGTATTTTGTTGATCTTCTTGGGTTATCTTGATCTGATTGCATCCAAAAAATATATCCATGAGGAATAGAATCTCATACCCAGTAGTTGAGTCTACAATCATGTTGATGTTGGGTAGGGGAAAATCATTTTTGGGGCATGCTTTATTGATATCTTTGGAATCAGTACAAAGATGTATACCAGTGGATTTTTACTAACTATAACTTTGTTTGATATCCATTTGGAATAGTCCAGTGGTCTAATGAAGCTTGCTCCTAATAACTTCTCTTATTCATATTTTACTAGAAGAGCGATTCGTGGATGCATCTTCCCCAATTATTATTTGACCAGCTTAGCATTCGAATGAATAACCAGTTAATGCACAACAAAATTAGGGTCTAAACCTGACATATTGGAGTATGCCCATGCAAAGATGTCAATAAAATCCTTTAAAATAGATATAATATGTTCACATTCTGATTTAGTAAGGGAAGCTCCAAGATAAATAATTTTAGAATCATCATATGTTCCCAGGTTCACTTATGTAGTGTTTTCCACAAGGAATTTGGATCCATATTCAATAATAGTATTTAAGGTGTGATCATGATCATCTTTTTCTACTATAGTTTCTTGTTGTTCCTCCCAAATATTTGGATAATTTGATGAATCTTAATCTACCATGTTAGGTAAGGGCTAAGTATAAAAAACCTCTAGAAATTCAAGAGTAAGATGCTCAAATTATTTTTGTTATTCTAAAGAGATGCTTTTACTAGCTATAGAGCTAAGACTTTAAGGACCTTAAGCATACTTTGGGGATGAGAAAAATTTCCCTTATAAGAGTACATAAAATAGGTTTTCACTCAATGGCTTATCTTTTTCTTTACTTTTCCCCTAATCAATGAGCACCTCAAAGAAGTTTTCATCGAAAGATCTTGATGTTTTATCTTTTTTATGACCAAGATTTTTTTTTTCTGCTCTCCAAAGTAAGAAGAAGGATCCATTGAAAAATCAAAGCCTTATTTATGATCACCAATGGGCAATCCATCTATAAGGCCTATATATTTTGTAATTGATTCTTCATTTTGAAACTCATCAAGGCTTATGACCAAATTTTGTTGGTCCCAATCAAGGAGTTCAAGATAATAAAGGCATAAGAAACAATGAGGTGTTAATGTCATAATGGAATTTTGATCAAATAAATATGAGTCAAAAATCTCATTAAAAAGGATATAATTGGATGTTACATCATTGTCAAGAGTATCATCATTAGTTGATTCGAAAGAATCGCTACTGAAAATCATAAGGTCACCCCTAGGTAGCATAAATTTGAGACCATGATTCAAATTAGGTACTCCAATTGATAAGGGTTCTAGGATTCCTTATGCTCATGGGCTAATACCTTTTCTTGTATATTCAAAATTTTCCATAATCTAGTTAGGGATAGAATATTTTAGATTATAAAAGCAATCATAAATGCCATCAGAATATAACTAGTCTCTTTCAGTGAAAGTCTCTCAATCTTATTTTGGTAAAGTAGTAGTTATAAATACCATAGGTGGTTTTCATTTTTATTTCTTCTATTACCAAATCAAGTTTGGTTTGTTATGTATTTGAAAGGTTTGGGTTCACCAAATGTTTTAGGAGACTTCAACAACTTAGAAAATAGAAGGCATCCTTAACATGGTACATGGAAATGCCCACGTCTTCTATAATAACCTACTTTGCAAGAGTTATGGGGAATGGATCAACCAAAGTGGATGTAAGGTTATTAGGATTGATATAATTAGATGCAGGTGGATGTGAGACTATTTCCTTGTTCTTCTTTACAATAATTTCATAACTAAAATAGTATTTATATTTATGAAACTTATCCTCTAGATGTTTACAAAATTGATAAGGTTGTTGATCAATGGGAATAGTAACCTTGATCCATCATGGGGAACTTGAGGCACTGGTGTAAGTTGGATGAAATTTATTGTACTTCATGGATCTAAAGATGACCAAGAAGTATGTTATAATGCATCTGAACATCCATTATATGTAATAATGTGTGATGGGAAATAGACTCAATAATGATAGATAAATAAATGGTACCTGACGACTCCCTCTCGGCATTATCATATCCTTTTAATGTGATTGTCTCTAGCTAAATATCTTTTATAATGTAGCCCAATCTTTGTACTTAATTAAGGGACACTATGTTGAGATCTGAACCATTATATATAAGAATCCACTTGATCTTATAGTTTTTAATGACTACCTCAATATACAATGGTTTATTATGGTTCAAACCAAGTGTGGACATGTCTTTTTTTATCAAGCATGACTTGTAGTAATGAAGATAATTATCCCACAAGGTTTTTGAACTATTTAGGATTAATATCATTAAGAAATGTGGATTTTTGTAAAAGGCCATTTAAAATAGTTCTATGGACTTTAAACAGACGTAAGAGATCTAAAATAGAAATCTACATAAGGGTTTTACTCAGTTGGTCTGATAGACTATAAGGCTTCTCATTTGTAGCACAAGATAGCCTAACCTTAGTTGGCATAGTGTTTGGACTTAGATCCAAAGGAATAATGTTTATATTGGGTTTAATGGTGGAAGAAGAGGATAAAGGGCCCTGAAGACTAAATCGTGAGTGTC
Organism: Torreya grandis; assembly: GCA_037957365.1. Classification (NCBI taxonomy): domain Eukaryota; kingdom Viridiplantae; phylum Streptophyta; class Pinopsida; order Cupressales; family Taxaceae; genus Torreya; species Torreya grandis. The sequence goes on from JARHVA010006279.1 coordinate 783,221, forward strand.
TAGTTGTGATTGTTCAACCTAGAGGTAGCAAGGAGTCATTCTAATAAGAAGATGAAGGCAAATGGCCTTAGAAAGTGACTTGTGGGTGTCTAGTTACATTAGAACAATTTTGAGTCAATGAGGAGCCATTGTAACTAGAGGAAGGATGAGGTCCATAAATAGTAACCCATGTAAATGAAGGCATAATATAATTTCATGAACTTGATGTGGTATTACTAGAGGGAGAGGGTGTTGACCCTATAATATTGGGTCTAGTACTTCAAGGAACATGAGATGGTTCTTAGAATTTGATAATAATAGTGGTAATGTGGTTCATATAAATTCATCCCATGGTATTTTTATAGTTGTAGGGCATATTTTTGCAGCCCAAATTGTTAGCATGGGCATTATGATCCTGATTATGATCATGTTGATAATGATTTTGACCATGATTTTGATTATGATTCAACCTCTTATTCTATCCTTGGTTTTGATTATTCCTTGGTGGCTATTGATTATGTTAAGGGAATGGATATTTATATAATCCCATATCCTAATTAGTGTCATATGTAGCTAGTTTAATCTCAACTTTGCCACTATCAATTAGATCTTCAATAAGTTACCATAATTGGATGCGATGATAAGTACCATGACAAACAACACAATGGAAATTACACCATTCATTTTCCTTTTACTAATCTAGATTTGGTTGATCTTGAGGAAATGGCCTTGGTATTGACCATACAATTAGGTTAGCTGCTACTAGCTTTTGAAATACTATCTTAATAGGTTTTCCTAAATTTTTAAAGACTCTAAATTAATTGTGTAATGTCCTCCGTAGAGGAACTCTTTGAAAATTATTTGGTGGATTAAGGTGAGCTAATTTTACATTTAGATATAGTAAAGCCCACACCATTTATACATGTTTTGTTTTAGTTACTCCATTCCCTACCATATTCTTGTTTCTATTTAAACCCTTGGGTTTATCTTGTGTAATTATTTGAACCAATGATCGAGTCTGATTTGATGTTTGACCCTGCATGAAAATCTTGAGAAGGCCTTTGTCAATAAGATCCTTCTTAATATGCACCCACTTGTCTAAAATTTCTTTAAATGAGTTAGGGAAAGAAAACCATAGATTTTACGTGACCTTAGGGTAAAATTTCTATGAAAAAATGTATACCAATTATTTTTTTGGCAAATTATGTTGAAAGAAACTGGATAAGGCTCTCCACCATTCTAGATATAACACAAAGTTTTCTCTATCATGTTATTTGTCTTTGCACAAGTCAACAATGGTCAATTTATGTTCAATGTTGTATGAAAAGTGGTTGATGAACTTTTCAAATAAGTTTTTCCAATTTGCAACTGATCCCTTGGATAACTTAAGTAGCCAATCTAGAACTTGTCTTGCTAAACTCTGTGGAAACAAATGAAGCAAATAAATGCTACTAGAAGCAACCTCTTGGCATCACACAAAGAGTACTTGAATGTGTTCATGATGGTCACCCTTTCCTTTATATTTGTTAAATTTAGGTGCCTCAAAATGATATGAAAAGGGGACTTAAATAATGATCAAATAGAATGGATATGGACATATCTCATTGAATTTATACTTCTTAACTCTATTTCCAGTCTCCAATCATGACACAATCTCTTTCATGGAATTCCACTCTTGTATGTTTGGTGCATTCATGGGTAGAACATAATTCTATTAGGGTGGTATGTGACCTTGTTGCTTGGATTTTTTATGGATGTACATCTTATGATCTATGACTTTGTTTTGGTTCTATCCTTGAGTTAAGTAAGTGAGCCACTGATTCTTTGGAATCAACTATCTTTAATTATATACTTTCTATTTATTTTGGAGAGTCCATAGTCTATTCACCAAAATACTGTTAGTTGAGATGAATTAGACAATTTTTTTGGTATGATTTCTTCAATGGGTACCAAATGTTTTGATCTTTGGTTTTGTGAAGGATCAAAAGGTTCTTGAGGATTTAAAAGTGTATGCTCTGTTTCTAGTAAAGCATGTTGTAGAACCTCTTGGGTTTTAGGTTATTTAATTGAGACATCGATCCATCATTGTTATGTTCTAAATTAGAGCTTTCATTGGTTTAACCACATCCCTTTATTCCTTGGAAGCATCATTGTGTATTGAAGTAGAAACTAAAGAGTTTGTCAAGTCTCTAATAAGTTGGTATGCATATTGTTGAATTATCTTCTTAATCTTGGTGACAAGATCTTGATCAGTAGGTTTTAACTCTATAAGTATTTATTTTCCTTAACTAGAAGAATGTATGTTAGTTTTATCAATGTTTTTGAAGGATTTTTCTCGTTGTTTCTCCCCTTCTCTAGCAAAGGTATGTAGTTTCTCCATAGGAAAGTTTGAGGGTAAACTAACACTAGATTCGATCAACCATAAGAGTGCTTCATCCTTATCCTCTAGGGGTTAATATTATGAATAGTCCTCCTCATAGCCTATAGTTGTGGGAATGTCTTCAAAGACCACCAAATTGTCTTGACCATCATAAAAGTAATCTTCCTCATAGGTAGGACCATAAGATACCCCACTATGAGTGTACCTTTGAGTCATGTCTAGAAGGTTTATTCTCTATGTTTGTCAAGATTTTGAAAATGTTTTGAAAATGTTTAAACAAGGCATGTTTTGATTTTATAAATAAATGAGAAGGTAAAAATAGTCTATAAAAAAGGAGGTGGCATAGTACCACACAATTAGAAGAATGTGCTCATGAAATTACTCAACCTTGGGTAGGGTTGAAATCATATAAATTAGAAAAGGGTATGATAACTCAAAAGCCTAAGTGTAAAGTAGTACACCAAACATAAATTTAGAGATACAATATTATCTAGTTCAACTTTGATGATTTTTTACTAGGAAACTAGAATAAATCCCTTTATATTAAGAAGGTGATAATGCAAACTAAGAAATTCAAGTTAAAGAAAAAATGCATGAGTTTCTAAGTATAAAACTAAGATCAAATGAGCAACACAATGACACCACGTGGTAATAGGACGTAGAATAAAATGTGTTCTAGAACTTAAAGTGTAAGTGACATGCTAGATGATCTAAGCTCAGAATGATCAAATGATGATCATGAGTCTATAAATGGATTTCAATCCAAATGGTAAATTGAACCCAAGTTAACTCAAGTCAAGTTTAAATGGTAAAACCAATTAACACATTACCCTGGAACTTAGAAAGGTGGAATTTTGAATTATAATTATTAATGTTAGACTCAAATATTTTTGGAAAGTGGTTTAGACTCAAATATGTAGCATAACTACATTGTTTAGACAATACAAACACAATGTTTAATATGAAGATTTAAACAAGGTAAAAGATGATTTGAATTTGACCAAACTAATGCCTCTTTGTTCAAATAAAATGGTGGATAAATGTGTTTGGTTATTATGTGTTGTTTACAAACAATGATTTAGACTCAAATCAATGACTAAGTAAGCAAAGGAAGAGACAAGTACAACTAAGTAAATTCTCCTAAGCCCTAAATTAAAAAAGTTGTATTATATTTTTGAAATCCATTTATATACATTCTCTTAGGAGGATTTTAAGTTTTAATCCAAAAATAAAAGTGCATGAAGTGGTATGGTATTTTACACTCCCATTCTCCCAAGAGATTGTATGGAGATATAGACCTTTGGGTTACTCACCTTGCATCAAAAATAATCCATGGCAATTGCATTTATTTTAAAACTTATTTTTTTAACCATCTAGATGGTCCCAAGTGTGGCTAAAACTACAACTACCTCACATCAATTAGATCTATGCCAATTTTCTTGTTGTGAAAAGGTCTTATCCTTTTCACAATTGCTACATCCATAATTTTTTTAGTATAAAATGACATTCAAATTACCCCTACATTCTAAGATGGATTACCACTAACAAAGTTTTCTTAACTACTCAAACAAATGTCCTAGTGGGTAACTCTTAATTTGTATACCCCATCATAGATTGGGGTTGAAGTCAATGTGGAGAGATGATACTTTGGGTCAAATATTTCCTAAAGAACTCACAAATAGGCTATTAAATCCCCTTCACAAGCCAAACTGTATAAAATAAAATTATCTAAGTGAAAAGGCTTTATAGGTTATTTTTAGATAACCCAAACCATATAGGTTTTGGGAAGAGCCTATACAACTTCATTTTCACACCTTGGATAAAGGCAAAATCATAATGAAAAGGCACTTTTGGTTACCCAAGTTCCCTAAAGGGGATGGGGGGAGAGAGCGTATGTGCACTCTTCATTTTTATCAATCAATAATTGATCTAGCATAAAATAACACTTCAAGAATTTTGAAATTAAAGTGATTGCTAATTTTATACACCAAATTGAAATGTTTAGTGAAGTTATTGGCACCTTGGAATTAGCTTGAAAAAACTTTGAAAAACATTCACAAAATAATAAAATTAACCATGTAAGTTCCGTTTAAACACCAAAGGGAAGGTTTACGACTTAAATCATGCTCAAGTTTTATCACTTTTCCACACGGATAGTGCAATAAAAGTTAGAGAGTTTCCTTTAGCTTTGAAGCACAATTGATAATCAAACAAGCAAGTTTAGAATTATTTCTCTTGGGTCCTCTAGTTTAAAAACATAGAGACCAACATTGGTCAATAGTGACTGATTCTGGTTGTAGCAGGACTGATGTTAGTCATAATCATAATTGGTGTCGGTCAAAAGTCATCGATAATGGTCACTTATGAGTCATTAGGAAAACAAATTTTTCACAAAAAATCTTGTTAGCCTAAGTTAGGATAAAATCTCCAAAAGAAACTTTTGGATCAGGTAATTAGATATTCAGACGGAGACTTAAAAACTCAAATTGACAACTGTAACTTTGAATAAATCTCTAAAATGTTATTTTTGTCATATTTTCCCTAAAACCTAACTAATACTAGTTAGAATTAACTGATGTCAGGCACTTAGATCCAATGTCATCCACTGTGTGACTTATATATCAATAAAAAACATGGGAAAATGAATTTAAAAATTGATTTTAAAGGATTTTTAATGACTTTTAAGGAAATCTAAGATTGCAAAAATGTCTTCCTTGCTTCAATTAACTTTGTGGTCCCATTGGGTGTGCCAAGATGTAGAGATGGATTACAAAGATGGTTATATCAAGCATTACTCATGAAAACCAAGAAAAATGCATAAGAACATAAAAATATAGGCCAACCTACTCAATAAGGTTTGCAATTGACAATTAGGATCAAATTAAAGAAATCACATATAAATTACCTTCACAAGAGCATCCCACCATCTAAATATAGCTCAAAACATGTTTTCCCCCTTGATTTGGTGCTCAAGTATTCTTCAAAAATGCAAGGCAAAGATCCTCCATCATCTCAAGAACACCAACTAAACTAAGCTCATGATATAAAAATCAATGTTATGCCTATATTGAAGCTATACTATTGAAAATTAAGCATAATAAACTACACTCACAAATGGCTTGTGGAGAGAATTTTGCATAATAAGTCTACATAAATATAGCTTAATCAAATTGGTTGTGTCCATCTTATTTATATATTTTCCAAATTGATCAGGATGAACCATGATCATCCATCTCAAGATCAAGATGTGTGGCCAAGAATTAATCCAACTATGTAAATAATATCCATAAATATTTGGGAAGAAGGGGCATTAAAGAGGCATGGAAAGCCATAATTATGATATTTTTTATATTTATGGCTTATGGATGCCACCCCATTGATCATGTCATTTTATTATGTAGATAATATAAATCAATTTCCAATAAAGAAATATTTAATAATTTCCATGGAATTCTTACTTAAGCTCATTATTTGGTTTAATTTGCCTAAATGAGATTAATCAATTTTAGTGTAATTCTTTGGAAATTAGTGCATAATAAATCAAACTAGTTAGAATGTCACATTATTAGGTCATAATTTGACTAGAGATGAATTATAAGGTGATGTTAGTTGAGTAAATATCATCATCCCATTTAGGATGTTGTTGACACAAAATAAAAAATGCACGTCATGTGCTTTTGAATTAAAAGAAAAGAGCAATCCAATGTACCAAAATGCATTTTTGTCATTTTAACTCGAAATGATTCAATAAAAGTTAATAATCACATAAAATTCATTTCCCCATTTAGGAATGCATTATCCTAAATTGGCACTTGTATATGACAATATTGAATCATTTAATGTGTTTAAGTGATTTTGGCCAATTTGTGCATTTTCACAAATTTTGAGTAAGATTGACAATTTCAACATAATGGTGTTAGGAATTAGATGTCTACACATATATTATAGTTATTTTAAAATTCAGATAGTAGTTTTGATGCAAGTTTCCATAGGTCAATGCAATTGTCTATACCTAAAATTATAAAATACTAGAGCAAATGGAATAGAGAGCTAGGTTAGTGAGCTTATGAGGAGTCCTGATAGTTTTGATCATCTCAAACAGATCATCAAATAAGATACACTCTCTTCTAAATCTAAAAACCCATAGTCATATAGTTGTTTTAATATTTGTTACACATGTTTAATTACATTTATTGCCTAATATTGTATGAATCTTAATATTACTATTAATTCACTCAAAAAGTGTTATTCTATAGGGCATTTTCTTAGTATCACAAAATAGATAAAACAAGTCTATCCCATTTTCACACACTCTATATGTAGGATTTAAATGGAGTATGTCTATAAAATCAAAATTTGATGGGTGTTATATGGGTTCTAGGAATTGGATCATGAAAACCCCTCACTTCATGGTGTGCATAAAACATGACACTACTTGACAAATAATGACATATATTCCCCTAATATTTATACCTCACCAGAACATGGGGTTGGTCCTAATTATTGAGGATCAAATGGGTAAGTAAAAAAATTTAGGGGATAAAAAGGGGTTACCCATGGACATTTTAATTTTTTTTTTGAGAAATATCAACCTCTGTAAATAATTTGAGATGACTAAACTTAGAATTTTAAGATGGTAAAATACATTAATTGTAGTATTTTGAGTCTAGTTTCTAAAAAAGTATTTTAAAAAAAATATGGTTAATAATGAGTAGGTCACTACTCAATGCCTTGATATATTATAGGAATGCCTTAATGAAAAATAATGTGATCAACTTACTATTTTTACTTCTTTGATCATTTTGATCAGTTTTAGACCATATTTGTTCCTTTAAGGGTTACCACCGTGTCTCTTTGGGTATGCTTCTTCATAAAATTGATTTCCACTTAACCTTAACATTTTAATATTTTTGTTAAACAATGTTAAACACATAAATAAGGCTTACAAGGAATGACTCATTGATGATAAGGCAAAATGACTTGACTTAGCTACTAACTAGACCATCCTAAATGACCTTATAAGTTGCCAAAAAAGACACACTACCTATCATCCTAGATCATTTATGAAAAATAAAAGAACTTCATAATGGATATCAAAAAATTTAAGGTCAAATACATCAAATTTTTGAATGACTCCCATTCATTGTGGCCAAATTTTAGATAACAAGTCCTAGAGCCATAAATGCTAGTTCAAGCTAAGAACTTATCTTTTCATTACAAAAATGTTGCATTTTAGGACCTATTAATATAGGTTTTGCCATAAATAGGTGTTAAAATTTACATCAACATGCTCTAAGATGAAATTAGAGGGATTGAACATTCACAAAAGGGTTCTTATATTTCATCCAAATGACTTATGGTTTCTATTTTATGCATGTTTGAATTTAGGCTAAAAGCTACATTTTTCTTCTATTATGAAGGGTGTTCTTGAGTTCAGAATGGGTGGTGGGTGTTTCAACTAGACATGATCAAAGATCAATAACCTATTATTAGATTTTATTTTCCACCCCATATGTGTTGACAATGTTGATTTATACCTACAAAGCACTAGAAATAATATTTTTACACTCCTTAATAGTAGTGAAAAGATGGTTCTGGGTGTATTTTGACACTGGTGTCATGGGATAAAATGTAATTTTAATATGTGTGTGTGTGTGTGTGTGTGTGTGTGTGTGTGTGTGTGTGTGTGTGTGTGTGTGTGTGTGTGTGTGTGTGTGTGTGTGTGTGTGTGTGTGTGTGTGTTCTCAAAGTTATGTATTTTCACTTGGAGGTCTTGAAAGCATAAGTTCCAATTAGAGGTCAAGAGCCTGTCTCTTCACTACAAAAAACATTGCATTTTAGGACCCAATACTGTAATTTGTGAAATGGATTCATATTAAAAGTTAAATTGACATGATTTAGAGTGAAATTATAGGGATTTGACATTAACACAAGGGTTCTTTTGGTTCATCCATTTAACTTACTATTTCTATTTTATGCACATATAAATTTAGGTTTACAAACTACATTTTTCTTATATTTGGAAGGGAATTTATAGGATAGAATGGGTGGTGGATCTCTAAAATAGGTATGATGAAAGGATAAAAAACTACTATTGGACATTATATTCCACTTTATACATGTTGGTATCACCAATTTCTAGCCATAAAGAACTTAAAGTGGAGTTATCCAACTACCACTTCAACTACAAAAATATTTATTACCAATGTTTTTGTGCCCCTAAACAATAGTGAAAACATGCTTCTAGGTGTATCTGGACATTGAGATATTGTAATAATGTGTAATTTTCCTATCTATACATGATCAAAGTGATAGATTTATACATGTAGGTCCCAAAGGCATAAATTCTAGTTAGATCTCAAGAAATTGTCTCTTCACTAAAAAAAGATACATTTTAGGATCCATTACTACAACTTATGCCATAGATTGGTCTCAAATGTTCCATCGACATGCTATGGGGTGAAATTATATATCATATATATTATGAGAAGAGAAGAAATGGTCAAGTTGAGTGTAGTGAAGAGGGAGAGAACAAAGTTTAAGAAGTAAACCAATAGAGCTATAACCACCTAGATATTCCAAGGCCTCTAGAGACATAAGAATTACAATCTTTCACTACTTCAAAGGGCCAAAGAAGAGTCTTTAAAATAATTGAAACAACTCCATGGATAAGTAGATAATTCAACATCACTTCATGATTACATGGGTGAATGCAAATTGATTCCAATAAGAGGATAGCCTTTCAATAAGGGTATAAGCATCAAACAAGATTGAAAATAATCTCCAAAGAGATAACATTCCAAAGGAGGGGGTATAACATAATAATTTCATCAAACTTGCACAGGTAAACTATAAAATAGCATTCGAAGAAGTTATGAAAGAGATGAGTATTCCATTATTTGTTTCAATTATACTTATAACATAAATGAAATATATCTATACATTTAATGAATATAAAACATGAATATCAAGTCCCAAATTATATTAAACTAGTGTAACAAGGGTATCCACATTAGAATAGTGATAAATGGTGTAGCCCAAATGTTGTATCCCAATCATGAGTAACCCTTCACAGTCATATGTGAATCTATCTCAAACATCATACTATTTTAATTTATATAGTTTTAATTTCACCACATATTGAAAGATTATAAGTTAGTTTTAATAAATTATAGGAAGGAAATATTAAAGACAATCATATCTAAAAATGTCTATACAATCATAAAATCAAGTATTGCAATAACAATGTGAGCCAAATTATATGCAGAAATATGATCACCATAAAATGTGAACATAAATATATGTATCATAAAATCCTTAAATGTATATCAAATAATAACATAATATAATTTTGGGTGAATTCCATACATGCATATGATGCCAATAATGCATATATCACAATATATGCATACAAAAAGTACATCAACAACATAATAGAATGTTAGGTGAATGTCATATATGCATAAAATGCCAAAAATGTGTACATTTCCATATTGGCATACAAAAAAGTACATCATCTAAGACACGTACTCATCAAATAGTCTCCCTATTTTTGCCTTCCTTGAAAAAAAATCTACTTGGGATGCCATTATAGTAGATGGAGATCCTTTATATGCCTTGGATTCTTCCAAGGTTCAACTATGGATCCTTTTACACTCATATCTTACCTATAGTGTAACCTATTCAAATACAAATATTATTAAAAAATTTACATACTATACTACAACCAAGTTCAAAAACTAATTGGAAATTTGAATACAAAACTAATTTAAAAATGCAATTACTCCAATCTCATGGCCATGATCAATCTTTGTTTGATTATCAATAGGGTCAGTGATAGGTCAAGGTGCATAAACATGCATGTGAAATGAGGATAAAACATGGTAAGGTGTCATGTTAATCATTTGAATGATAGTCTTAGGTGACATCTGACAACACTGCATACACAACACATTGACATAAATAATATTTTCTCAACTATATTGTAAAATGATTAAAAAAAATCTATATTTACAAATTAAAATTTGAAGTTAACATGTACCTCAGTGAGTGTCTGCATATATGATATTGTAGCAATGATGCATGTGGATGTCTCAACTTGTAGAGATATAGGAGTATCTAATGTGGTCATAAACTATAAAAATAACTCCTCTTAGTTTTATATAAAATATTAAAGATATATGGAAAATTTATCTCCTTTATTAATTCATTAATTAGTCAAAATAAATTTCAAAACCCTTTTCTCTATGTAAAAATTGGAAACCAATAAGCAATTTAGATAAAAATTAATTTGTAGTGATGTAACACTTAATCCTTGTATGAATTTTCATTTGCATAATCAAATGGAAATATTTTAATTTGAGGAATCAAGACAATAGTTGTCTGTATCCACTCCAATTCAGGTCTTATACTTAATTTTATCACTCTTAACCTCCAAAACTCTACTCACTTTATTGATTTATTTTTTATCTTATATACATGCACTATGCACTTGTGTGTTTCTCAACTTCTCTATCTCAATTTATAAACCTATTGGCATGAAATTAGATGAAAAAATTGAATTAAAATATGAAAAATAAAAGCACAAAATCATGGGAAAAATGGTCAAAGGGATCTAGGAATAAATTAAACTAAGAGCATACTATTTAATAGTAATGTACTTTGAATTTTGAGATCCTTGATAGTTAAATTTAACTTAAGCTATTACATAGCATACGTTATTCAAATAATAGAAATAAATTAATGATTTGGAAGATAATTATTAGTAAGATAGGTAGTAATGAAAATATTGAGTACTTGATAAATCCTTGAACAAGACATGACAATCTAAAAACTTGGTCTACACCATGGGACCAAGGACCAAGGTGTGTGGGGAATAACTAAGTTATGGATATGTATAGTGAATGTGTAGTGAAATATTTAAGAAGTTAAACAAAATACATTCAATAGAGTAAGCTATAAATGAATATTATAACATATATAATAGATGTATACCTAGTAAATACATGGAGTAAGCTATCAATGTTACAGTTGTGTGTAATGGCATAAATCTAGGTTTTATGTAAAACTAGATGTTTATGTTACATATATATTACATAATAATATAAGATCAATCATAAATTTTACTCACTTACCAAGGAGAATTTCCACTAAACTTGGATATCATTAAATGTGCTACTCACTACTCATGCAATTAATGTATAGGCTATCAACTATTTGAATATTATTCCACAGTATAATATTTGGTATAAATGGTTATTATATCACTTAAAACATATGGTCAAGGATGTTGAGTCTATGAGCATATGCCAGTGAGGTACAAGAAACTGTGAAGAATTTTTAGGCATGAAGGGCACAAAAGTCCATTAAGTACACAACTATGGGGTGCATGGGATTGTGAGGCACAAAGTATATATAAGTCATCAAGTCCAAAATTTTGTGTCATTTGTGAATTTGAGGGATGTGGGTAGTGGCATAGAATGACAAGTCATATGGGTGATTGGTGCATAGAATTCATCAAGCAAGAATAAGACATGGTGTGGGAGGTTGTGAGTAAGCTTCATGTGAAGGAATGCACAATTTTGGGTAAGAGATGCATGCTATATATAGTATAACAAACAAGGATTGAGCTTGGTTGCATATGGGATATGTGTAGAAAACTATTTTTGTCCATTTTTATGTCTAAATAGACATTAAAATGAATTATTGCAAACAATGCAAGTTAAGCCTAGAAATCACTAGAATGCTCTGATTCATCAGTGCACATCATGTGAATCTTATAAACCACATAAATATATCCATAAATAAGGAAATTCACTATATGAAATCATCATCTTCCTTTCATTCATCTCTAATCTAGTTGTAACTTATAAAATTGACCTTTTCAACCATGTGTGAGGGACAACTTGTCAAAATTTAGAAATGGTAATTAACTTGATAAAGATTGCTTAATTAATTAAACCAAATTAAATGTATAGGTGAAAATATCATGGCTAATTAATTATTGAATTTTTATTTTGATAAATCATAAATCTGAATTGATGACATGATCATGACATCACACAAATATCTAAAATGATGTCACCATCATGACATCATCTTTTATAAGTTATCAATCACTCAAAAAATATCAGACAAATATTTGGATTTGTGAGCCATGCATATTAATTAGAAATATTAATGGCTTATCCATTTCCAAACCTAATCATTATTAAATTAAACCTAACTACACATGGGTTCGAGTTAGTTTGGAAGGCTATACATACAAGGATTCACCCATTGTTCAAAAATACCTTTAAAGACCCCATTTATAGTTTTAAAATGTTCATTTGTTGAGAGAAGGCCAAGCCAAATCCAAATCCAAGCCGAACATTACCAAGGTGACAAGGAGAGATGATGAAAGAAACACCATTGCTAAAGATTCTTTGATCACATGATAAAGCACACCCATCCATGGCCAACATTAAACTATTGCTCTCAAGGAAGGTAAATATTGTTTTTTTAATCCTCTATTGATAGTTACTTGTATTGTTTTCTTTCTCCTTGAGTGTTGAGGCTAGTTGTGTTAGTTTTATTAGTGTATTTTTATTTGGTTCTTATCATAATAAAAAAATACTAATTTCGACTCTTGGATTCTTATTGATCACACTAGGAACAAATCATTCTCTCTTTCATGAAGATTAATGGTATCCATTATGTCAATGCATAGTTAGATAATTAGTTGTTGTGAAGTGTGCCACTTATAGTGATCATGTATTTCCAAACCTTGACTACTTTAAAAAAAGGATGTGTGTCATGATGGGCGTGTGTGTCTGTCACTTCAATGATTGGTCCATTTATATGGAGAACAAGTGTTTTAGATCTAAATTAGAAGTATGTTGTGTCACTACTAGCTCAAGAAGAGGTAGACTGTAAGTCTTGAGAATTTTCATGTTAAATATCAAGTGCATACCTAAGTACTAAGTTATATTAAGAATGAAGGAATTCTCACCAACTATGCACATAATGGTGTAAGGAAGATATCAAAAATGCTTGATATTATGGCATTGAAATTTGAGGCACTCATTGTGAAGTTTTAACTAGACTTTATCACCAACTTATAATGCATGAGATGTGTAGTGTGCATGGTGGTGCTCCTTTTACTTAGTTTGGGTGTGATAGGGGATATAGTAAACCTATCGGTGAAAAATATAGATGTAGCATACAAAATTATTAGCTTTATCTACTTCCCATTATTTTTTGAGTTACTCAATTCCTGATGGTACAAGATAATAAATGCATAGGGGTGTCAAAAGTTGAAACCCAATACATGTATGGAATGGATTATGGCTAGTATAGTTGTGAAAATCTCTATTGTAGGAGTGTTGAATGTAAAAGATATTATCATCCCAAATACAAACATGTACATGGTTTTACATTATTATAATATGAATAAATGTGCCATTGACTACTCCAATTTATCCATATGTCTTATACTAGTTGGTCTACACCATGAAGCCCAAAATTGAGATACGCAGGGAAAATCGAGTTAAAGCTATGCAAATTGATTACGTAATGTAAAATTTAGATAAAATTAAAAAACACATTCAATGGAATATAATTATTAAATTTTAGGAAATATAACTTATATTCATTAGCAAATAATAGGGGGGAAAATAAAAAATGCAATGTCAATAGTGCATAGATATCAATTAGATTTTTGGATAAATCTATTGATGGTACAAATGTATGTAATAACATAGATATAGGTTCTATGTCAAATTATATAGATATGTTACATATATATATATATATATATATATATATATATATATATATATATATATATATATATATATATATATATATATATAGCATAATAATACAAAATCAATTATAACTATTACTCAATTACCAAGGAGAATTTATCGCTTCATACATCTTATCAGATGTGGTAGTTGGTAATGGTTAAAATAATTAATGTCTAGGCTATTAAAATTTTGAATTAGAATCCAAGGTATCCTTTTTGGTGGTAATGGTTGTTGAATAATTTGGATCACATGGTTGAGGTCGATGTGTCCATGAGTAGATGCTATTGTGGAACACAAAAATATGTAGAATTGTTGGGTGCAAAGAGCATAAAAGATCATTGAGTACACAAGTGTGGGGTGTATGGGATTGCAAGGTGTGGAGTGTGTAAGTGTTAGTGAGTCAATAAGTGTGTTTTATGTTGGAAATTGAGGCACACAAATAATAGTAAAGGATGGTGAGATGTGCAGATGACTGGTACACAAGTTGGCAAGTAAGCACAAGATATGGCATAAGAGGCTGTTAGGAACCCTCGTGAAAAGGAGTGTGCAAGTTTAGGTAATAGGTGTTCACTCTATGAATTAGAGTAAATGAAGAGTGAGATTGGATGCCAAGGGGATATGAATGTATCAAAACTTTTGAAAAATAAAATGAATTTTTGAAATTTGAAATAAAAACAACAATATGAAATTAGAACAAATAAGAGGAAAACTATAATTTGAAAAAATATGGGAGAAACACATCATCCAACATTGAAGGAAAATCTTTTGAATGTTGATCATTATTAAAATCATTCAAAGATCCATTATTCACCCTATAACTTATATATTCCATTAAGTTTTATTAGGTTAGGGATTTTATCTCTATATATTTCAACACATCTCATGCATATAATTTCCATTCACATCACTATCATTAAAATTTTAATTTGAACTTGTTAGATTTTTAGTTAAGATCATGTGTGTGTGGGTGTGTGTGTGTGTGTGTGTGTGTGTGCACATAGTATAATATTAATTCAAAAGTACTTTTGCATATGTGAAAATTGTCCTAGTAACATCAATAAATGTAGTATTAAATGACCAAGAAACTAGCTGTGCATATATAAACATTGGTTGGAAAAAAAATATAATAGTGGACCATGAGAATGATGGCACTGTCTCCTCCTAAAACATAAAAAATTGCATATATATTATTTAATTTATGTGTAAATTAATTTTTAGATTTTAAATAAAATATAACTAAAATTTAACATGTCAAATATAAAATATAACTTCACATGTGTAGTGATTGACATGTTCACATCAAATGTATATACCAAAAATGCACCACTCAAAATTATATCATATAAGCCCTTATAAACACCACCATCATAATTTTATGTTTTAATGCATATAACACCACAAAATATAAAATGGTTTGGTCAGGCATGCACACTAGCTATGTATATTTATTATTAGTCTCGGGAAGCCTACATGTATGTTGAATGCATGTGTCAATAAGCTCATTAAGCACATGACAAGTGTCAATGTCCATGATATCCTTAACCATAAATGGAATATCAATATCAAGTTAATTTTGTGTAGGGACCATTACAATTTGATTAGGTGTATGACACATGTTCTATCCTATGTAGATCCTTTCCCTTGTCCCTAAAACTCTTAGTAACTAAAATAATTTGGAATATCATTGAGGGAAAATTTTCAGTAGAGTTTCCTTAGAAAATACAATGGGACCTCATGTTCTTTATATGGTAGGTAATCAAACAACATCCACTATTGGTCCCAAAAATTAATTCTAATCAAATTTTGTAGGCATCAGTGGATCGAGAAGAATTTTGAGGATAGTGAAAAGGGTGCATTGGTTGTTAGGTTGATGAATAAAGCATAAATTAGGTATTTTTATATGTTTTTGTCCTTCACCTCATGTGTTGATAATTTGTCAGCATCTCAATCCCACAT
Source organism: Torreya grandis (assembly GCA_037957365.1). Taxonomy (NCBI): domain Eukaryota; kingdom Viridiplantae; phylum Streptophyta; class Pinopsida; order Cupressales; family Taxaceae; genus Torreya; species Torreya grandis. Next base: position 799,325 of record JARHVA010006279.1, read on the forward strand.
ATATCAATTTGACTCATTATTGATTCAACTTGACTTAATATTGACTCTCGGGTATTTTCCAAATCATTGTAATGGGTGTTAGTCAAAGTAGGGTCCCTCATTGTCTTAATTATTTCCTCAATTTCTATTTTTATTCACACTATGTGTGTAGTCAAATTATCTCAACTTCTTGGGGCTTCTTGGGGCATCTTGTGGAACTGTAGGAGGGATAAGAAGGTTAGGAGGGTTAGATAGAGGGTTAGGAGGAAGGTTAGCAGGTTATTCTCTTGTAGATAAATAGGTTGTTAATAAAATATGTTTTAAAAATAAAATAATGAAAATAAAAAAATGATAAAATCTAGTGTTAAGAGGTTTGGTTTTTAATTTCTTACCTCCGCTCGATGATGGAATTTTTGATTACTTTTGCTAACGTGTAATCACAACATGTTTTACCCTCCTCCAAACACAACATAAACATAGTTTGACATAGATAAGGGCAAAGCAAAGAGAAAAAAATGTGATAATTTTTTATGTTTAACCCTAATCTAGATTTAGGAATCATAGTTGGGTAGATATGGTCAAGGATATAGAAATGATATGGCACAAGGGTGAATATCAAGTTTACAATAGGAAAATTAATGTGATAAATGCAGATGTAGCATATGCTAGATTTAAATTAAGATAAGCTATTAATAAA
>JARHVA010006279.1:805000-954257 GCA_037957365.1 Torreya grandis
TCTAGGTTAAATGATAGTGTCCTATATGAAATATAAGTTGAAATAGGATGTGACCACCTGGATGCTTATAGGTTTGACTTTACCTTTGATTTGGTACATTTAGATATGGATCATGGACTGTCTCTCCTAGTGAAATGGTAAAACCCTAGATTTCCATCTTCAATGTGATCTTGAGTAAAAATGGGTTAGTGGGAACATGGTGTTGAGCTATTCTACAATGACCCCACTATCAAAGGGTGATGCCTACATATATAATATTATAGAAGAGAGCCTCAAACTCATGTATTTCTCCTATACATGTTTTATTATGTGTTAATCATGTAATATGTGTAAATCAAGTAAAATAATGACCTATCTTGTAACTTGTGTTCTTGAGTGATATTTTACTATGATTGGTAGGTGAGGAATGAATCAGGGTTGATATTATATTTATACCAATACTATTAGGAGATAGATCACATTAAAGCACTTACTCTGACCATTATAATAATTTTTATTTCTATATTGGATTACTTTAAGGCATTGGACACTTACGTCTAGGTAAAATAATAAGGTCAATGCTACTATCTATCCAAATGTTAGTGTCTAGAGAGAAGGAGAGTAGGTAATGGCTCAAAACTTGCATAGGTGTAAAATAAGTACATTTTAAGCATCTTGAGCAATATGCAATGCCTATATCATCAATATAAGGATAGTAGGACTAATATATATGTCAAAGGACATAAGATAGAGTAGATGTGAGGCTTTTAGAAACAAGGCATATGTAGAATTAAGAGGAATAGCCATAGTCTGAGTTTTCCAAGTGTATAAAACTAATGTGCTACATAATCATAGAATACCATCTATACTTTGATTCCTACGAGTTTGGGGATTTTTATTTTTTCAAGTAAATATAGCCTATACATGTTATGATGAATACATGTTATAATATGTATGTGTTATGTTTACTAATAAACATGCATTAATATCGATCCTAAAATGAAATAATGTGTATAAATTATGGACATTACTCATACATGTAATGTCTATAATGGGTACGTATTAGGGTAAATGTCCATGAAGTTGTACCCTAGCTCTATACTCTTATGCATATATCTTATAGGTTGATTAAATTCATGAATATAGGAAATAGTATAAAATGTGGGATAATCATTAAATTTATATTTTCATTCGATATACCATTTTGAGAAGGGCCAAAATCTAAGTTTTTCTAAATGGATAATATTAGTTACTAAGATTACCCCTACTCATTTCTCTCCATCTCTACATTTTCACACAAACTATAGTAAAAAAATATTTTAAAAACATGAAACTTTATAGTCCCCATAGGTGCTTCTCCATATTCAAATTATTAGTTTTATTTCCACCAATCTTGGGCTCCACACCCTCTTTATCATTTTTTAACTTGAAAAAATGCTTAGTTGTTATTGTGAAGACTCTTATTTTTGTTTTTCCTCACTTACCATCCCTTTCAATAATATTTAGGCTAATTGCATTCATCCTTATTATCTTATTCTCCTTTATGTCACATGAATGACATATTTTGATTTTATTATCAGAGTCTTATCTCATACATCAAACCATTATAAGTAAAATCCTTCTTATTTCACTTATTATATATTATTACACTTTTATAATAATATCTACTTTCATGATGGAATTATAAAGATAGACTGTTAATAACCTCCATGGTTCTCTCCTCATTTTCACCTCATTTCCTCCTTATTAAAATGTGTTTTATTTAACCATACACTTCTCATGTGAATTAAGGTGCACTTCAACCACCTCCATTATTTACTTCATTAAAAATTATGATTTATATTTATTGTCCTCAACCCATCTTACCTACGAAAAATAAGTAAAAATTTCATTACATGTATCCTTCAATGATAATTCACCCTCTTCCCAATTATGTGGTACCACAAACTCTTTCCCATCATCCAATAATGGGTTTCCTTATTTTAGTGAACAAACTATAACTTTCAAATCCTTTTCCACAAATATTTATTCTAGTATCAAATACTTTACAAATCTATTTCTCTTTGATTTTTTTAAATAGACTTGGGATAGTCATGTGGAAACTTCACCTTCCCATTACATCTTAAGGAAATATTATTATTCTCTCTCTCAAATCTCAATGCTTAGATATTCTTCCTCCATTATTTTTGATATATTCATAGAACAACATGACCCATGAATTTTCAAATAATATATTCCCAACTACTCACATTCTTATATCCTTTCTCTTGTCTCTTCTTATGGATATCTCTCTAATAAACAAATACATGTCCACATATCTTCTTGCAGTCAATCTTTGCCATTAGGGGGATCTACAATTTTTTCCTCTTAAAATAAAATTTATAATTCAATAATGCATTGTAGGAGATTTTCAATTATCTCTTTACCACAAAATAAACCAACATTGAAAGTGATCTTACTTCTTTCTTTCATCTTGACCTCCACTAGTCTCTTATCTTTTCTTAGATCTTTTCCTTCACATGAATCATCTCTCTTCAAATTGTCTAACATTTATTTTAGGTAAAATAACCCAATCATCACTTCTTCTTCATCCTCTTCATTTATACCTAAAACATCTTTTCCACTTTGTGTAGTCTTCATCATTTTCAATCTAACTTGGATTTCATGAAAATTAATATACTCCTAGTTATTTTAGCTTAAAGTTTATTGAAATGGGATGGGAATAAATTGAATATTTTGTAGTAAAAAAATCCAATTTGAAGACATGGGAACAAGTTGAGGTCTATGTGGATTATCGTAACTTTGACACAAGTTCTTTAAGATTTTATGAATTCTTGAAATTTCTGTGCATATATTTTTAAGAGTCTTATGGACCCGTTGGAATTTTTGATTTTCTTAATAATATTTTCATTCTCACTTGAGACTCTATAGAATTAAAGACCAATTAACATGGTCATATAACCATTCTTATTTATAAATCAATAAATAAATTATAAAGATTGGTAGTCTTTATTAATAAAAAATAATTTGTAGTGAATACTTAATACTTCAAGAATGATAAAGTGACAAACATGAAACAAAGATCCAAAATATATTCTAATTATGTGGTAACCATGAACTTGAGAAATTATGAATAAGTGTGGCCACCATGAATTGGAACATAGGGTTTTAATTACATAATGTCTAATCACTAATACAAAGTAACTTAGATTTTTGTACTAAAATATGATAATTTTATCCTATGATCTATGTGAGATGATAAATTATCCCTAATATTCTTATTAAAATTATGATGAAAATGTGACCAACAAAGAAAACGTGTAACAAGAGATATTTCACTTATATAAGTTTGATGTGGAAGATAATACTATCAAAAAATATATGGGAAGAGATTGGAGAAGTTAAAAGTGACACTAATGTGACATAAAGGTTAATGAATACAAGGAGGATGAATGAAATCATCCTGAAGTTGATGCTAAAAGCATGGAAAGTGAAAAAAACTAAAAATAGGAGATACCAATAAAGCAATGATAATGATGGAGGCTTTATGTAACCCAAAATTGGTGTAAATTAAGTAAATAATGTGGATATAGAGGGAGCATTTATGGAGATTATAAATTCCCATGTTTTAAAACTAATTTATGACTATACTCTATGTGAAAGTGTAGAGATAGATAGAAAGGATGCATTCAAAGAGGACTTCTCGGGTAAAGAGAGTGAACCACTTGAGTTTAAAAGAGGTGAAGAATCATACAAATAATAAGGTTATTTTATGGGTTTTGGTAAATAATAATACAAAAACAAAATGGTGGTGGCATATAACAAATCATAGGAAGGGATGGAATCCATAAGGAAAAAAGAGTTGAAAATAATGAAGAGTGATAGAAGGAAAAATTTAACATGTTGGATAGTGAAATAAACAAAAATAAGAAGTATTATGGAGTAGGTGTATGGATGATAATAGTCATTATAAGACCACAAGAGGGTGTAAGAGAAATAACAAGAATCTTGGTGGAGGTGGTTAGATAAATGAATGATTCAACCAACATGTAAAATGAATAATAAGAATATAACCATTTAGTGCATTTAAATTTATTATGTCCAACCAATGGGTACAAAGAATATAAGACTTTAGTAGATGTGTATGAACTATGGTGTTTATAATCCTAAAAAATAGGAAAGGGTGAGTAAATAAGAGAAAAATAGGAAGGATCTAAAACCAACTAGAATCTAGAAGTGGAAGAGAAAAAAATAAAAATAGATGAGATATATGGTGTGTTAGAAGGGAATGTCAATTTCATCAACCTCAAAGACTAAAAGATTGGTTATAACATTCATTATATCTACGTGAATGGTAGTTCACATTTTAATTACCATGTGCATTTTATGTAGAAGCAACTAAGTTGTATGAGCAATCTTGCATCACCAAAAATAGGTAAATAGTTTTGTATTTTTTGAAAACAATTTTAGGCATATATTTTATCAATCAAATAGGGATTTCCATTAGTTATTTCTAATTGAGTATTTAAAAATATTTTACTTGATAGAAATATTGGCATTAGAAATTTGATACACCTTTCAAAATTTATTCTCTTTTATTTTTTTACATAATTCTTAGTTCATTGTCTTTGGCTCTTGAAAATCTTAATAGTTCATCGAATTTGAAATCTTCACAATAGACTTGGAATTTTCACCCTAACTACATTTAAAAGGCTAAGTTAGAACTAAATTTATATCATTTTGTGTGGTGTTTGGTATATCAAGGGTCATCATTGATTGGTTGTGTCACATATAAATTATTTATCCTTAGTGTCTTACCAATGATAGGCTATAGAATTTTAACCATCATTTTTGACTTGTCCTCATTCCCAATGTAGTTAAAATTTAATTCATAGTATTTTCTATCCCTTTAATCCTAACCTCATATTTTAAAACATAACTCTATTTGCATATTTTTTACATAATGGCAAAGTTGCATTGCTTTTATTTGGGATTTATTCTAAACAACTATTCTCTTTCAACTCTAGAAATCTAAGATTTTTTTAATACATATCTATGCAACACTCTTTATTTAAAACCATTTAATATTATTTTAAACATTAGATAATTTAATAAACATGGACACATGTTGTGAAATAGAAAATAATCAAGTGATTCACAATAAATTCAATTTAGTTGGGAATAAAATTAGAAGACCAAAACTCCTATTGAGAGTAAATTGTAATAGATAAGAAATTTGAATCAAATGCAAAATTCCTTACAACAATAAGTAAATAAACTTTGAATATTCTATAATGTATCGATAAAATAAAACAAGTCCTCTTCCTAAGAGGAAAGTATAAAATAAAAAACATTAGAACTTGAATATAAATATTGTCATATATTAACATATAGTACAAGAAAAAGGGGAAACACAAATGTATACATAGAGGAATGATAGCTCCACATGTTCAGGATACACATGCTCTATAACATTTATTTCCTAATTTTCTTCAAATATTTCCATGTTTTAACACATGCTCAATAATATTTCAATTTAAACACACTTGAAATTTTCCCAAGTGTTTTAGGATCCATCCCATGTTACTTTTTGGAGATTTACATGTTATGATTTACTCTAAAGATGATCTCATAAAGTGGAATATTCAATGTGTTTCCAAGTGAAATCCACAAAGAGATAATTTACACATGCAAGGAAATAATAGTACATAACATTTGTCATAGAGAGTGATCACTTATAGGGGATAAATTTGATGTTCATTGAAAACAAAATTGTTTATTTTTTTCATATTTACTTAGGTTTTTGGGAGCGGGCATGGGAGATGTGAGGTAGGCCTAAGATTTTATGCCCATGTCAAATTTTTTGGGGGTAATTTTAAACAATTTTAGATATTTAATTTATTATAAACCATCAGAGAGACTTTAACTTTTTAATGATCCTCATCAAAATTATTTTTGAAAATGTAATGTGCACATCATTTTTTATTATATTACAAATGGCAGTCTAAGTGAGTCAGTAGCTGACCCATAATGTTGAAATTTTTTATTTTGAATATTTATTTATATTAATGGAAGAACCTAACTTTTAAGTATTACAATGTGAATAGACCCTTTGTTAAATGCTCATAGAGATATTCAATGCATAAGTAATAAAAGGAACATTTTTTTTAGATCCTTATTTAATGATTTACAAGAAAATAAAAAGAAAGTGTGCATTATAAAGAAAAACATTTATTAATATGGCATGTCTACTTGGATTACATAAGAAGTAGAGTGGAGGTTTATTGCTCAATGACCACTCCACTAAGAGGTAAGAAGGACTAGATAACGGAATGGCACAGTATTGAGTAGTGTAGTAGCATGGAAAGCATTCTCTGGAAGAAAACCCTTTACCAGGCATGTTTCCTCTTATTATTCCCTTTTGCTTTTGATATGGGAATTTGAATACCACACAATAGTTTATTTAAACCATTTAAGTTTCCAACAGTCCTAACTATTGGACTGAATTTAATGCTACTACTTTAATTATAATTATTCATAAATTTTATGCATTTGGATTTGATTTTTGTTGTAATTAGTTACCTAATTTAGAGACTAAATTTGGTACAAAAAAAAATATAGCATGGTAGGGATAATTTATCTTGATATTGTTATATATAAAAATTATCAAGATACATTGACAGTGACACTACAACCATTCAATTTTCCAATAGTCCTACCTATTGGACCAAATTTAATGCTACTATTTTTATTATAATTATTCATAAATTTTATGCATTTGGATTTGATTTTCCTTGTAATCAGTTACCTAATTTAGAGACTAAAATTGGTACTAAAAGAATACAACATGACAGGGATAATTTATCTTGATATTGTTATATATAAAAATTATCAAGATAGATTGACAATGACATTAAAACCATTCAGACTTTTTAGGAGGATATAATGCATTGAACATTCACATTACCTTCTAAAATGCACACAATTGCTAATTTACTCTATGATAATATTATTACCATGATATATCTATTATTTTGCACACATATATTAAGCCTTATTATAAAATAAGATTTTAGTGAAATATATAAAAATTTTATGGATAAAATTACCATAAGACTATACAGTTGTTAGTTATGTAAGTTAAAGACATAATGCATAAAATTATCAGTATATTATAAGATTGTATAGGTAGATTTAATTCCTTAAGATGATAAATGTTTAAATCCTTGTTCTATTAATTAAATACTTGGTATAAAACCTAAATGGTTGTCATTTAGATTTCTAGTGTGTTTATAGTCGAATAACTCATGTGGATACACAAAAATGGAGGTGGAAAAAGTTTATACCTATATGAAACCTCAACACCTTCCTAAAAGGTTTTAACAATGGTAGGGTCACTGTATTAGTTTTTAAATCACTATGAGGTTGATAGAAAGTAAAATAAGAATAATAAATGATGGAAAGGATATGCAATGTATTTTACATGGTTTTTAATGTGTGTGAAGCTAAGGAATTTTTTTGTGGGTTAATTTTTATTAGAGGTAAAACTCCATGGCACAGTCTAAATACTTTGAATTCTTAAATGAGTAACACCCTGCTAGGTAATGATAATATCATAAACTTAAGGACTAAGGGCCACTTTATGAATCAAATATCTTGATTGATGCTACACACCTAGGATAAGTGGTAATTTATTAGTTTTATGAACATATGTAGTCTTGAGATATTATTTCCATTATTAAGTTGGGGGCATGAAGTGGGGGGAGGGAGCATGACTTATTACCTTCAAGTGACTATTCACATAATTTTACTCTCCTTTTTATTAAGTAGGAGCTTAATTGAATTGTGAGGCTATATAGAGTTCACCTAATAAATAAGGTTTTTTAGATTAAATTTTCATGTCTTGTTGGCTCAATGTCTATATATTTATGATAGCTTAAACTTTTAGTTTATTAAAGTTTTATTTTTCATAATACAATCATTTTCATTCTTGTACTTTTTAAATTATGGAAAAAAATATTTACAATATTCTCTTTTATTATAAGAAGAAGAGCACAAAATCCCTTGAATATCAAATTTAAATAACTGAATAGTTTTCATGTTTGTTTTTATATACACCTTAGGGTACTACTCACATAATTGTACTATCTTTTTTATTTAAGTAGGAGCTTAACTCAATTGTGAGGCTATATAGAGTTCACCTTATAAATAGGGTTTCTTAGATTAAATGTTCATGTTTTGTTGGCTCAACGTCTATATCTTTATGATAGTTTAAACTTTTGGTTTATTAAAATTGTATTTATCATAATATAGTCATTTTCATTCTTGTACATTTTAAATTATGCAAAAAAATATTTACAATATTCTCTTTTATTATAATAAGAAGAGCATAGAATCCCTTGAATATCAAATTTGAAATAACTCAATAGTTTTCATGTTTATTTTTATATACACCTTGGGTTTGTGAAGAGAGGGAATTATTACTTTTAGGTGACTATTCACATAGTTGTACTCTCCTTTTTATTAAGTAAGATCTTAATTGAATTGTGAGGCTATATAGAGTTCACCTTATAAATAGGGTTTCTTAGATTAAATTTTCATGTCTTGTTGTCTCAACATCTATATCTTTATGATAACTTAAACTTTTGGTTTATTAAAGTTGTATTTCTCATAATACAATTTTAATTATTATAAGAATAAGAGTATAGAATCCCTTGAATATCAAATTTCAATAACTCAATATTTTTCATATTTATTTTTATATACGCCTTTGATGTAAGCATCAAGCTTGTAAGGCATACTAATGGTGGAAAATTTCATGTGTTATTATTTACAATGTTGTGCATTGACATGTAATGTGGATATAGAATCAAATTATATGGAATATTAGTTTCACCTACAATATTTATATGTATAAAGTTATTTATGTCTTAGTTATATTAAAGGATTTGTGATAGCATTAAGCTAATTTATTCTGATTATTGATTAGTGTGATAAAATAAACAATAAAAATAGTAAGGATTATGTGTACATATATATATATATATATATATATATATATATATATATATATATATATATATATATATATATATATATATATATATATATATATATATATATATATATATGTATGCATGTATGTATGTATGTATAAGTGTGTGTGTGTGTGTGTGTGTGTGTGTGTGTGTGTGTGTGTGTGTGTGTGTGTGTGTATTGGAATGAATTTAACATTAGAAATTATGTATATGAAATTCTCTCTATTTTTATTGGAATGGAAATTGTCATTTTCTCTTTAATTATGTCTAGTATTTCTTGTAGACATCATAGATGAAAAATAAGAGTGTAAAATATTTTTGTAAGAAATAAATTCCATTGATCTAGCATAAATATAAAAAATAAAAGTTAATTTTTCTTTAAAGGTGAAAAACAAGAGCTCAAAGGTTCTTTTAAAAAGAAATTTCTTTTAAAGAGGGAACAATACATAAAAATAAAAAACTAGAATAAGAATTGTGCAATGGAAGTTAGCTACCAATTCCCACCTAATTATATAAAAATTACATTGAGATAAAAAATAATATAGACCATAATGTCCATACCAAAAATCTATAGGATGGCATAAATGGATTCCTTATTTATCAAATGCCAGATATAGGAGATTCATATTCCATAATATAATAGTTAATAAAAAAATATATATAATGGTTAAATATATGTCTCAATTATTTTTGTGTTTCAAATATTTAAGGATGTAAATGATGAATTTATTAAACTCTTATAATTTTCTCCATGTATAAATAATGAATAGATTTAAATTTGATAACTTGTTTTAGTGTTTATTTAAAATTTATGTTAACATAAGTTTTTTAACATACAACCTACAAGTAATTCTATAATGTCACAAAGAAAAAAATCTCATTATACTATTCATGAAAGTTATAGATTTAGAGAAACATAGAGTTCAAACACTCCCTTAGATTTTCCCTTGGAGAGCGTGAGTCACAAAGATAGAGAACTGAACTGAAGGCAAAATTATATAAAATATTTATAACTTCTTCCGCTTCAACAAAGGATCAATTTGATGAAGAGGATAACAAAAAAATAAGAAGAGGTGAAAAACTAAGAAAATTATGCCATGAATAGGTAGATAATTTTCAATGGTTTATTTATTTTGAATGTGATGATAAAACATTCATGAATTGTGAATATTGTGTAAAGTATCAAAAATTTAGACCGTAGGGTAGATGTAATAGATGCACTATAGTAAAACATGATGATATTTTAACTCATGAGAAATTGATATAACACAAGGAAGCATTTACTATAAGTTTATATGCCAAGGAGAAAATGGTCAAGTCTATTCCAAAGCATGTTACCAAAATTTAAGCCAATAATAAAGAAAGAGTGATCACCACAATGAAAAAATTACATTTTATTTACAAGAGGATTTCTCATTATCTAAATATGGAAATATTTTCAATTTTATATTGTATCTAGAAACACCTAATATTCTAAAGTTCTTGGAATATGCTCCATATACAAATCATTTTTCTACAAATGAATTTATTTATTGCACATCAACATATCTTGAAAAGATGTAAGTTGGTAATATGTTAGATATCACTTTTTTTTCATTGATGCTACAGGAAATTACTAATTAAAGTAGCGAACAAAATATTTTTCTCTATCCTACCAATATAAACTCAAGTAATAAAAAAGTAAGTTATTTAAATGAAGATGTTAATTTTTATTTCTAAAAATGGGGTATTGAAAATGTTAGGATGTGAAAATGGTTTTGTTTCATATTTAAGAAAATATGTCCCAAAGTTGATCATAATTTATTTTGTAACACATCGAGATTCATAGGCAGAAAAAGATGCATCAAAAAAGGTCCCTGAGTTGATATATTAAGAAAATAACATATATTCATGGGGAAAAAATTGTCCAAAATAACTAATTAATTAACATCATTACTTACGGTCATGAAAATTGATGTTCTTGAAGTTTTAAAAATACATGAAGTCAGATGGTTATCTAGGCAAGAGGTCATTTAAAGGATAGTAAAGATTATTATAATAATTCTAATACTAAAGGATTAGCTCATCATGGTATGATAAGTCATGAATTTAATCAGTCCATATTTGATTGCATATATTTTTATATGTTTTAGGTGAGATCAATATGTTGAAAAAAATATTTAAAAAAGATAACATTGATATCACCATCTTTTGCATGTATCTATAGGTGACCATTACTAACCTAACCAGATGGTTTTTAAGGAATGAATCATTTTTTAAAGGTATAATATATCTTTAAAAATCCTTAGTTGACACTAGAAATATATTTATTTAAATCATGTAAAAATAAGGTGAAGTCAATGATAAACATTACTTAATAAATATGTGTATCTCTGATGGTAAGTTTGGTTTTGGTGATTAAAAAGATAAAAAAATGAAACCTCAAATTTATGGAACACTATAAAGTAGTAAGAAGCTCACAAAATACTACATTCAATATATTATAGATTGTTTGAATGAAATATTATCGAATCTTCCTCTTTTCAATCTTGCCAAACTTTTAGCTCCAACTTTTATTAGAAAGAGAACTAAGGTGGAGAGAAAAGTTCATAACATCAGCTAGATACTGTTTTCACACATTTATAGCCTATCAGTCAAGAGGATAAAATTGATCTTGACATGACGTTTGATGCTAAATCTTTTAAAAGATAATTACATCCTTTTGTTTATTCATTAAATTTGACATGTGAGGATTTATAATGAATTAAGCATGGAGAGTGTTTTTTCATACAAAGTGTTGACATTCTCTTTACCCTAATATGATTATATTATGGAAACTAGTTCTTACCATTCTTTCAAGCATAGTTGCATGTGAAAATTTATTTTCAAGACAAAATATTATAAAATATATTAAAATATCAAATTTATGGTTGGACATATTATGTGCATTAATGAAAGTTTCACTTAATGGTCCTAATATATTATAAGTGGATTGGGATTCACTACAAAAAATATGGAAATATACAAAAAATAGAAGAGTTCTAAACCTTTAATAATTAATTTTATATCTAAAATAGGAATGTTTTTTCCAATATATCATAACACTTTAATATTATTCAATTATATTTTATTTCATTTTATATTAATTTTTTACTTCATTTATTATTATTGATAGGTTTTACCTTAGTTTAAATTCACAATTCAAGTCTATTGGAAACATAATTAATGGAAATGCATCATCATAAAATTGAAAAGAAAATGGAAGAATACACTATTTTATATATAAAATAATTTGTACATTCAATTTTTTTTTATGTCACCCTCCGTACACAAAGGATTAAGAACTATTACCTAATTTTATGATGGAATGATATTAATTTATGTTATTTACTTCCCACAAGCTACATAATGAGTAAAAAATGTTAGTTATGCCAAAGCTTTATTTTAGAATCACTACGCTAAATATATAACATTGCTTTGGATAGAGAATGAATCATTATAATTCTAAAGTCCAATGGAAGATCTAAAGTAAAATTTAATCTAAGAATAAATAAGGAAAAGGAAAAACTAATTCAAGCTCTCATGTGTAGTCACATGTTGTCTCTAATTATTATTGTAAAGGATTATAAATATATATAGTGTAGTTAATTTTTTTATTGACAGTGTTATTTGAATGTCTAGAATAATATTAGGATGTCGTTAAACTTTTGGTTGATAGGTTAGGTTGACTATCAAATATCATCCTTGTGTAGAGGGGATGGTATGGGCTAGGTTTAATTTAATTTTCAAATCATATTAGAAACAATAGTGAGGAAAAAACATTTTTTTCAAATGTATAAATGTTTTTTTAAAAAAAATTGATTAATTAGGGAAAAATTTGGAAAAAAAATATCAAAATTTTTATAAAAAGGAGAAAAAAAATTAAAAATGAATAAAGGCATTTCAATTGCATAGAGATACACACACACACACACACACACACACACACACACACACACACACACACACACACACACACACACACACACACACACACACACACACACACACACACACACACACACACACACACACACACACACACACACACACACATATAATGAGAGGAAAATAAATGAGTTTGTATGCCATTAAAATTAATCAAATATTTTCTTTCTTTAATTTCCAAACTATTTAATTTTCTTACATTTTCATTTCAAAATTCATACTATTGGGAGCAAAAATAGGAAGGATCCATTGCCAATAAGGTAGACTAATGATTAACAGGTCTAGATATTGAATCTCCATGGTTAGACCCTCCCATGATTTGAGAGATGACTTGTATGTTTATGTGGTTTGTACTCTAGTTGTAATGTGAGGGCTAAATAAATAATGAATTTTTTGGAGGTATCTAATTTTCCCTTATCACTCCTTGACAAATCATGAGTTTTTTGGGTTTAATAAATCATTTTAGGTTGCATATAGTGATTAACATGATGTATCATGCATTCTACAACTATGGTTTCAACGTTAAATTTGATGTCCATTTAAATATTATTTAGAACTTTTCTCTTATTCCTAAAATAATTTGATCTAAATAATATAATATATTTAGTATAAAGTATAGTTTGGATCCATTTTTTTTGAAATATCTTTTGCACTTTTAAACCTATAATGTAATTATTTACTTTGGTTTTTTTATAGTTACCTAAGTTGGCAATAAGGATAGGGAAGGATTAGGACACATAAAATCTAATGTTGGAATGAATGGCATATTAGTAGTTTTTAGGGTACTTTTATAATTATGATTGAAGGCTTTTATAAAATTGACAATTTTTTGGAGTCCATTTTAAAATTAAATTAAATACATATACATATACATACATACATACATACATACATACATACATACATACATACATACATACATACATACATACATACATATATATATATATATATATATAGAAAAAAATTATTTGAGTATCTCCCCTTGATGTCCCCATCTCCATCACATAAATTCCTTAAACCCATTGACATAAGTCTTAGATTTAAGTTAAGTAGTCCTTCAATAAGGTGGGAGGCCTAGTAAATGAGCCTTGAACCCTTGTTTCTATGTTTGATAAAGAATTATGTCTAAGGAGGGTAAATACTTGTTATTTTAGATGGATTAAATCTGAAAGAATACAAAGATCTATTTGAATGTATTAAGACTCAATATTTTTTTTCTAAGAAGTGTTTAAAAATATAAATATAAGGGATTATGAAGGAAGTTTTCTAGTTTTATAACAAATTCAAGACATTGATAAGTTTGATTCTTGTTTCCTAAAATGAATGGTATGCAAATGAATGTATATATCTATTAAAAAAGGTTCAAAGTTTGATTTAAAGTAAATACCCACTTAAAAAGGAAACTATACAATCAAAGAATAATATAATAAGGAAAAGACCTAATTGAATACATAACTTCTAAGGTGTGTGTATTCTTATTTCTTGCTAAAGATTTGTGTAAAAGAAAGGGAGATAGTGATGGCATAAGATAGATATAAATTGAAAGGAACTAATAATTTGTTTAAAATCCTAAAGACTCAAGGGTTTTATGATACTTTATATAAATAATCATGTCTTTTCAATAAAATAATAAATACAAATTATTGTTTTGATTTGAATAAGGCCTAGTGGAATTACCCTGTTTACATCATATTAGCCATAAGACATAGAAAACCTAGTTGGGTAAACCTAGAAGAGGTCTAATTACATCAGTTTGGTATCATATCTTAGAAAAAGGTATTTGGAAGTGTGAAATAAAGAGAAGAGTGATAAAATTTTGTATTATGTGGTGAAATACACATTTTCTTGAAAAATAAAAGGTTTATAGTCTTATAGCCCATTGAGGCTTAATAAGATAAACGTAGGAGCACAGTGTAGTTACAAAAGAAGAAATCCAAGCTAAAATTTATTTGGACATGAAATCCAAGATGAAATAGACTTGGATGTGTTGAAATACCAAGTAAAGTCTTTGGGTGAGGCACAAGAAGAAATAAGGATTGAAAAATAAATGGAAGGACTACTAAAAGATAAGAACAAAATGAGGTAAAAGTATGAGGTCAAAAGAGTGAAAGATATTCATAGAGAGATAAATGAAATGAAGTAGGTCTTAGCATGTTTAGATCAATGTTCATAAGAATGAAATAAATTATAACAAAGGTTACTCATCAAAATGAGGAAGGTGGTCAAGTGGCCAATTTAGCAAATTGTGGAAAAGAGAAAGAAATAACAAGAAGTCAGAAAGTGGAAGAGGATGATAAAGGTGCTAGAAAATAAACCCAAGGAAGAAATCAAATAGGTAATTAAGCTTAAATATTTTTATTCTAACCATATGTATACATGTGTGCTTACAAGTATGAAGGTTGTTGAAAATAGTGATTCAATTTGATGACTCAAAATTTAAAAAAATTAAAGAGGACAAACTAGTAATGAACTAGAATAAGTTAGTTGTAGAAGAAAATTTACCATGAGATCAACCCAAACAAGTTTTGGAAGGTATTAATAATAATATAGATTAGAATTTGAGTGAAAAAAATGAAATATATTGGAGGATAAAACATACAAAGGCTCTAATTTGAAGATCCTAAAGCATATTTTCAAAATAATAAGAAAGGAGAAAATAGTTATAAAAAATATATACAATAAAAAATAGATGTTTGCTATGCAAATGTGGTGTCTTGCATTTATAAATAGTTGAAAATAAAAGAGGATGATAGTTCAAATAAAAAATAAGAAGATAGTCATCAAGAAAATAATCAAGTAGTGTTAGAGGTCAAAGAAGTGGAACACAGAGAAGTTATTGTTGCAACAATAATTAAAAAGCCAATTGTGAATATCGAAACAATAGAGTAATTCATCCAAATTAATATATATTATCAAATAGAATATCATGTGAATGAGAAACATGAACATGCTATCAATGGATAAATTAGAATATTCCTTAATGACAAAATGAATAAATGATATATTACTCTAATGAGTTTGTTTCATGTGTAGGTACATCATTAAATAAGGTAACAAGATAAGGACTAAGTTTGTATCTATTGAGCATATGTACTTACATGAAAAGTTATTTAAATAGATATAAAATCAAAGAAATTTTAATTTGCATCAAGTTAAGCAGCAAAAGACTCATGAGTAGGAGTTCAAGAAAATTTTAAAATCAAGAAGTATGATGTAGGTACATAATCTCAAGAATGTTCCCTTTTTTACATATTAGTCTAAAAGAGATTTTGAAGGTCATTTATGGTCAATAATAAGCTTGTTCTAAAAGCTTAATTTTATCTTGTAATTGTCATGTTTCATTGTTGAATGTCTTTTAAGGTTCATTATAAGGTTTTCAAGTTAGTAAGTTTTTTAATTTTGCTCTCTAGAGCCTCATATTTCATTTCCCACCAAAATTTGGAATTAAAATATTTAAATATGTTTAAGGTATTTTCAAGGCTTTTCTAATATTTTAAGGGTATTTATGTGTATGTTATTTCATATAAAAGGTAATTTAAGCTTTAGGGGGTGTTTTAAATGTCTTTATACCTTAGTTAAATTGTAAATGTCAAAATTTGATTCATGTCCAAAGTAATTTTTATGAGATATATACATTGGAGAATAAAGTAGGTAGTTTGCATCAAAAATGGAACAAGCAGCTAAGGAAAGAGATTTTTTACATGAATATTAGTGAGAAAAAAGTTCTATATGTCAATAATACTTAAATAATTTGAATATATGAGGGAATAAGGTGGAAAAGAGGAGAGAATCCTACATGTCTATCATGTTTTAGAGTATTGTATGATAGGTTTTTTTAAAAATTAATGTAAATGGTTTGAAGATAATGTTTTAAAGATTTTTTAATGGAAATTCAGATTTTTATCATGTCTAGGAAAGTGTCCCTGATTTTTATAACCTTAATTTTAATGGTTAAGTTGTTCATGCTTTTTTGCAGTCAGGAAACACAAAACAAAGGTCTCTATTAGATCAAGAAAGTGATCTTTTTGATCTTAAATATTGATTCATGCATAAATATTGATTTCATATGCAAGGTCCAGGTGTGTTTATTTCATATACATAAAAAATAATCCAAGGAATATCTTTATAAAATTATTATATCAGAGTCCTAAATACACAAAAAATATGGGCTTGTAATAGTTAGAGAAATGGTCTTTTACCAAATTTATGGAATTTTTTAAGCATAAAAAGTAATTTAATAAGGAATACATAAATATGGGGATCCTTAAAGATCCAAATGATTCAATAATAAGTGCCTAATTTTGAATTGTACAAATATTTATGCTCTCAGACTTGTGATAGTCCTACAAACCTTAGTTGGACATAAATCATTAAAACTTTAAAACTAAATGTAAAAACCTCATGTAAATTTTTAGAATAGTATTAGAATATGTTTATTAATTTATAAATATAATTTAATGGTTTTAATATGTCTTTATCTCAATTTATGATATAATATCAGACCTATTGTACCTAAACAATGTTTAGATTAGTGTTTAAGTCCACCAAAAGTTAGATATCTTTCAAACAATTCATAAAAATTACATGAAACATTTTAGGTAGTTTCCTTAACATGTTTTTCAAATGTTACAAATTATTTTAGGTCATAAAATTCTCTACAAAAAATAAATATATTACTGTGTTTTTTTACAGGTCTAAAAAGCCCTAAAAATAGGGTTAAAAGTCTATTTTGAGTAATTTTATATATTCAAGTTTTTAAAGAATTTAAGTGTGATTACTGGGATGAATAAAATTGGAATGAATTTTATAATGTTTTTAATATCATAGGAAGTATAATATTAAATTTAATTAGTCCTTCAAGAAGGTGACGTGCCTAAAAAAGGTCAATGGGATATGTATATTGTGAGTCGCTAGCCTAATTGATGAACCCTCTATGTAGATGTGTATGAATGACCATATAAATATTGGAATTCCTCCCTCAACTCTATATTAGGTCTTGATACCATAATTTTTAGTTGTCCAAATGAATCCCTAAAGAAAATCTTCTCATCCTTGAGTGTAAAAATAAACCAAACTCCTACCATGCAATGCAGGAGATCCATGAGGGGTAGATATGAGACATAAACACTTATAGTTACATGAGTGAGTCCTATGAGAAGCCCATGAATTATTATCCCTAGTATAATATGAGTGATACATGGATACACATTTTATCTCATAGCCAAATGTCTCTTAAGAGACTAAAAGTTGGTAAAAACTAATAGTACAAAATCTAAGTACAAGGCAAAGACAAGAATCAAATTTATTCAATAGGAAATAGAGGAAGAATATATAGTTCAACTATAAGCAGAGGAAGTAGAATAAGGTATGATAAAAGAAATTTTTAATGTTATCACTACAATAGGTATATTCACTTGGAATGGTAATGTCGACTAATATAAGGTATTTAAGGTAGAAATGTTAATTACATTAATGATGATGAGAAGCCTTCTCCATGAAATGTTTGATTTTCATATGACCAAGCTGAAAAAAATCATAAATATTTTTTGTAGCTAGATTCATGTTGTTCCAGTTAGTACATATCATGGAATAATGATTTGTTTTCTAGAATATATAGAATATTCACTACAATGATCAAAATTTATGATGATAAATATTTATACATTCTATCAAAATGAACTATGGATGTGAATACTATATAAGGTAATAAATGTGTCAATTATATTCATTACACTCACATATTACAATATAATTTGTTGAGTATAGGATAGTTATGAGAAAATAAATATAAGGTGGTGTGTGATGATAATTAATGTACAATATATGATAAAAATCAAGGAAATAAGGTTGTTACATTTTTATGTATATGTAAAAATAGGATGTTCCCATTCAAGTTTTAAGAACATATCATAATCCTCACCAATATCGCATATGAAGATAAGATTTGGTTATCGAATATCAGGTATGAATACTTGAATTTTCAATGCTTCAAGTTATTAATATCACAAGAATTTGTCTATTTATTACCAAAGATTGGAGATCACAAGGTGAATGTTGTGTTAATTAAAAAAACATGTAAAAGTAAAGTATCCAAAAGATAGTGAATGGAGGACTCATCATCCACTTCTATTCATTCACTCTAATATTTTGTGTTCTATTCAAACAAAAAGTTTTGCTAAGTCATCATATTCCATTACACATATTCATGACTATGAAAAGAAGAGTTGGGTTTATTTTTTGAAGCACAACATTGAAACATTTTATATACTAAGAGTTTTAAAGCCAATTATAGAGAATGAAAGTTGTTATAGAATAAACTGCTTAAGGACTTGTTGGGTGAATATTTTGTCAACTAGCTAACTAATGAGAAAAATAGGTATCTTCAACCATAGCATAGGGAGATGGTCGGCCAGATGTGCAGGTTTACTACATCAACAGGGGACAAATCTCTCCTCTCATCAAGGGGAGGTTCCCTATGAATATGTAGGAGCTATATACTATAAATATAAACTATAAATAACACTCTGGGGTAGGGCATCACCGTCCATCTCTCTTATTTCAGAGATGATGTTCACAAACAAAGGAGAAAATCCTAGTGAAAACATTAAAGGCACTTCTCTTCTTTCAAAAATGTTCTTGCAAGGAACAACAGGAGTTCTTTTAGGTAGTGACAAGTAACTAGTAATAAGGGTGTAGCAACCAACAGACTGAGATGTAGCATAAAGTCTCCACCTTGACTTTCCAAGAGTGAAATACAAAGGATAATGAGGGCACAAAGTCATCCTAAGATCCTTTACATAGGAACAAAAATAAAACACACTAAAGGCAATTGTGGGGGCACAAAGTCTCTCCATAGTTGGCTTCAGGACACCTTCCTGATTACTTTCATTAGTTCTACTTGCCAAATTAAATAAATAAGAAAACATTCAGAAGAAAGACATAAGAACAATCTCCTAAAATGATACAAGCTATAATAGCACAAAGTTTGTAAATAACTTGCTTTCTCGTTCAGATAAAATGATATGAACAACAATCTGAGCTCAAAGTCTCAGTATTCACCTTTCAATTTGGGTAGAGTTTTAATTCTATATTGGGAAGATCTCATTTAAAATGACATAAGAGAATATAATATATAGCATCCAAGAAAGGCTTAACACTTTGTTCCATGGAACGGCCCATGCTGCATTCAATGCATTAAATGCACTTTCAGTTTTGTCAAAGAGGGCCATGCTAGAATAGGGTGACTGCCTTAACTGTGCCGTGTTGACTCATCTTGAATGTCTTCTCCTAGGCCTGAGTCAACTGGTCTGTCACCTGATATCTACGTAGCTATCCATTTTTCCATCACTTCCAAGAAGAAAAATAGGCTGCATCCTTGATTTGGTGTGCTTCAAAAATTTAATTGATCCACTGTTTCACCTACTGAAAATAACTCCCTTGAAGATATTTTGGCCTTTCCCTCTTTTTTATATGATTTGAGCCTTTGAGCTATCTTTTCCCTTTCTAGTTTTGTCTTTTCCTAGCATTTGAGCTCTCAGGGCTATATCCTCAGCTTTGCTGGCTCTTTATGCTCTTCCATCAGTAGTTCTTCCCTTTGGCATTTTGGCCTTTGAATGCATTTGAGCCCACGCTCAAGCTTGCAAATATCAATAGCTATTTTATTGCCACAAATTTGACATCTTCAGATCTGTCATCCTCCTTAGCAATTCCTTCATGTCTTTCTTGCTTGCTTTTGCCACTTTTCACTGATCTCAGCAAGTGTGACGTGGCATTTTTCACTACTTTTTAGAAACACATAAAAACCTTTCATAGTTGCCATGTGGCGCCCTCCACAAAAATTTGAGAGAAGCTTATTGAAAGAAGCTTTATAAGAAACTTGAAATGCAAATGTAGACACTTGTCATGCTCTGCTGAGTTTTAATGGGACACATGGCATGTTTCACAAAGCTTTAGATACCTTTTGAGAGACCTACAAAAGATGACACATGGTGGCTTCTTATAAGCTCCTAAAAACATTCAAGACTCATTTTGGATTCATGCGAATGATGCCACTTGTCACGCTCTACTTGACCTTAGCAACTCACTCAGGGCCCACCACAGTGCTTATGAAACAAAAGGGAGAGACCACAGATGTTGACACTTGTCAGATTTTGCTGAGTTATAATGGAACACATGGCACATTCCACAACTTTAAAACTTATTAGAAACTGTGTCCTAGCAGATGACACTTGGCAGCTTTCGCTTTGACTCTATAAGGGACACGTGGTGGCTTCCACTGCACTTTATCTTTTTCCATCAGGGATTTTTCCATGGGCTCTTCTCTTTAGTTAGGCTTATTTACTTCAAGAAAAATTTTGAAGGAGTTCCTTCAAACTTTTTGTCTAAAGGAAATGGTTCTTAACAACTTTGCCATGGGAACTTTTTCAAAGGGATTCCCTGTTCGCTTTTGCTTGCTACCCTCTGTAAGGGCATTCAACTTGGTTCATTGCCCTCCACAAGGGTACTTAGCTTTGGGGCACTCCCTTGAACCTATTGATTGAACCAACTTATTTGAACCAACTCTTGTTCAAAGGTTCAATGGCTCGATCTTGCATTTGAAGCCATCCTTTTGTCTAAGTCTTTTTGATCTCTTTGAACCAATTGAACCTATTGAAGCCATTAAACATATTGAACCAATTTGGTTCAAGGTTCAATGGTTCAATGGTTCATTCCTTTGTTTTTTGCTAATTCCTTTGATCTCTTGAACAAAACATGTTAAACTAACTGCTTGTTAAACCTTTGCCTAAGCGCTTAACTCTTGTCGATGACGTTGAACCTTTGAACCCATTGAACCTGTTGAACCAAAATGGTTCAAGGTTCAATGGTTTAATGGTTCAATCCTTGCTTAGAAGCTTGCCGATGGACATTTTTGATTAAACCAAGGTGTTGAACTAGTCCTAAAAATGACTAAGTGTTGGAAACTTGTTCTTTTGATTGAACTCGCCTGTAGAAGCCTTTCAACCTATTGAACTTGCTAATTTCGAGCATGTTGAATCCATAGAAACATATCTATAGAGCCCATAGATTTTTGGAAAAGATTTAAAAAATGAATAAATTGAATGCTCAAAAAAAATTTTGAAAAGGGGAGAGAGGATTTTGGTCTGTTGAACCAAAATAGTTCATAATTCATAGGATGCTGGGACATTGGCCACCAGAACTGTCATCTTGATTCTCTTGTCTGGGAATGCCACAAATGCAAATTAGGCATCCTTGATTTGTCCCAATAGTGGCACTTGTTTGTTATCCATGGATAAACATCTCTTAAATGTCTTGGTCAGTGTAAGACTGAGAGATTTTACCACTTTGATAGGCATGACATTGTCAGATGCACCAGAATCAATGATGTAATTGCTTAGCTTGTGACCATTTATCAATAGGGAAACATAGAAAGGCTCTATTTTCCCATGGGTAGTAGAAGGAGTGATGAAAATATTTTTTGGGATGGGCATGTTCGTCAGGGGCATCATGAGTTACCTTTCTAATCTCTTGTCCTATAGGGATAGCTATATTCTTCACACACTCCACCAACTTGTCCAACTACTCAGGGTTGGCTTGTAGGAATTCAAATTTAGTCATTTGAATTTTGGGTTTCTTGATGTGGTCAATTATGTCAAATGACTGAAATGGACTAGGAAGAGAGGGTGGGAGTTCATCCTTTTGGTTTTTAGGGGGGGAGGACTGATCTATGAATTTGAAGTAGAAGGTGCAGGGATGTTTGATGTACTTACCTTCTTAGCAATCACTGGGTCCTTTGACTGGAAAGGCAGAGTGGTCCCACATTTAGCAATTAAAATTGTTGGTTGAGGTTGCTCCTCTGTCTTTTCTTTATTCGCTTGCTAGGCTGACTGGTTCTTAGACTAGATGAACACTACGTATGATCCCTCGACTACTTCACCGTTACTTTTGGGTTCATCCTAGTAATTTAGGAAACCAATGTGGGAGTCACTAGCTGACTCTTCTTGACCCTCCATGAAGAGATCAACGTCATTTTATTGATCAAACTTAGGTTAGAAAGAGAAATCATGTTTAGTTTCCAGATATCCAACTGCTGAGTTGGTTGGAGGTGCTTCAAGGGTAAGGTTCCTCTATGGGGGAGGAAGATGATTTGGTTGCCCTTGATTCCTGGCATCATTGTCTTGGTATGCTTGATTAGGGAATGTCCTCCTTTGCATATCCTAATTAGGAGGATCAGACATACCTTGGTCCATTTGTCTTTTCAAGGCTAGCAATTCATTTACCAGCTTTTGTACCATTTGATCAGTGGTGCCTGTAGGTGAGTATTCATAAGATGAAGAGGGTTTACCTCTATTTGGGTCTCTCCTTATCTTTCTAGCTAAGATAAGGTCATATTCTACCTCAGTATCCATGTCCTGAGTAGTATCAAGGTCTATGTGTCTAGTCCATCTCAGTAAAAAACTCACTTCAAGAAGTTGTGAGTTGATGAAGAAACACTTGAGATTCTCAAGTGTCGGTTGGACGATCATGGGAACCCTATTTCTTAGCTTGTCAAACTTGGCAATGAAGTACCTCATAGGTTCATGGGGCTCCTTCTTCATCTATGTGAGCTAGGCTAGCAGAGCATGTGCATCTTCTGTAGGCTTGAATCTTACTTTGAATTTGGCTTTGAGTGTGTACCTATTAGTTATTGACTGATCTTGCAGATGGTAGAACCAGTTTGTAGTAGCACCTTGTAGTGTTTCCATGAAAAGCCTAACTACCATATCTTTAAATTCCACTCCTATTACACCACATGATATGCTAAATGTTGTAATGTGTTCATCAAGGTGAACTCTCCCATCCCCAAAGAATTTGGAGAAATTCTTTCTTAAGCTGTGTGGAAGTTCATGCAAGGGTGGAGTCAAATTGAGTGGGCCAAATGAGTTACCCCAGGGGCCTTGAGCCATGATTTGATTATGTAAAAGTGGGATAACAAATTTGGGTGGAGTATGTATGGGCAAAGCTCGCTAATAGTAGAAAAGGAAGCTCTGCCTTGTGTTGGTGACCTGGTGTGGGTAGGAGGAAGACTCCTAGTTCATTGAAGGTGAGGTTGTGGAGGGAAAAAATCAAAATTGCTCTATTACACCAACTCAAAAATAGGGTCAACAACACCTTAAGATTTTTGGCTTCTTATATAGCATGGAGCTGCTAGATTGTAGAATAAAAATGGAAAAGAACTAGCCCTACTTCAGCTTGAAGCTTGAGGCTTCAAAATGCCCATTCTTCCCCAGTGGCTCTGGTTTTATAAACCAGATAATATAATAGAGATGGAGGAAGATGGTAAGGCTATAATGATAATGGGTAAGACACAGAATGGAGTTGCTAGAATATATAATGGATAAGGGTAGGGATTGCTTCAATCTAAAACTTGAGGCTTTAGACTGCATGTAACATCCCCAACAGAGTTGCCAAAAAGACTGTTGCGTGAAGCTGGGAGGAAAATTAACAATGTAAAAGAACTAGAACTACTCGTTCTTCCCTAGTAGAATAAATGGATAAGGCTATAATGATAATGGATAAGACACATGTGATACTTTAATCTAAATCTTGAGGCTTCAAATTGCACAAAATTACTGTATCGCCAATGAAGTCACCAAAAACTATTGGCAAAGCTGGGGGAAAATAAACAATGGGAAAGAACTAGAACTACTCATTCTTCCCCAGCAGAGTACATGGATAAGGTTATAATGATAATGGATAAGACATAGTTGATGCTTTAATCTAAATCTTGAGGCTTCAAATTGCACAAAATTATTGTGTCCCCAGCGGAGTCACCAAAAACTATTGGGTGAATATTTTGTCAACCAACTAACTGGTGAACAAAATAGGTCTCTTTAACTACAACATAAGGAGATGGTCAGGTAGATGTGTAGGTTTACTACATCAATAGGGGATAAATCTCTCCTCTCATCAAGGGCAAGTTCCCTATAAATATTCAAGAGCTATATACTATAAATATAAGCTATAAATAACACTCAGGGGTAGGGCATCACCATCCATCTCTCTTCTTTCAGAGATGATGTTCACAAACAAAGGAGAAAATCCTAGTGAAAACACTAAAGACACTTCTCTTCTTTTAGAAGTGTTCTTACAGGGAATAGCAAGAGTTCTTTTAGGTAGTGACAAGTAATTGGTAACAAGGGCGTAGTAATTAGTAGACT
This sequence comes from Torreya grandis, assembly GCA_037957365.1. Lineage (NCBI taxonomy): Eukaryota > Viridiplantae > Streptophyta > Pinopsida > Cupressales > Taxaceae > Torreya > Torreya grandis. The sequence continues at coordinate 830,184 of JARHVA010006279.1, forward strand.
GAGATGTAGCACAAAGTCTCCACCTTGACTACCCAAGAGTGAAATACAAAGGATAATGAGGGCACAAAGTCATCCCAAGATCCTTTACATAGGAACAAAAAGAAAACACATTGAAGGCAATTATGGGGGCACAAAGTCTCTCCACAGTTGGCTTCAGAACACCTTCCTGATTACTTTCACTAGTTCTACTTGCCAAATTAAATAAATAAGAACACATTCAGAATATAGACATAAGAACAATCTCCTAAAATGATACAAGCTATAACAGCACAAAGTCTACAAACAACTTGGTTTCTCATTCAGATAAAATGATATGAACAACAATCTGAGCTCAAAGTCTCAGTATTTGCCTTTCAATTTGGGTAGAGTTTTGCTTCTATATTGGGAAGATCTCCTTTAAAATGACATAAGAGAATACGATATATAGCATTCAAGAAAGGCTTATCACTTTGTTTTATGGAACAGCCCATGCTGCATTTAATGCATTAAATGCACTTTTAGTTTTGTCAAAGAGGGCCATGCTAGAATAGGGCAGCCACCTTAACTATGGCATGTTGATTCATCTTGAATGTCTTCTAGTGGGCCTGAGTCATCTAGTCTGTCACCTAATATTTATGTAGCTATCCATTTTGCCATCACTTCTAGGAAGAAAAATAAGCTGTGTCCTTGATTTGGTGTGCTTTAAAAATCTAATGGATCCACTATTTCACCTACTAGAAATAACTCCCTTGAAGATATTTTGGCATTTCCCTCTTTCTACTATGATTTGAGCCCTCAGGCTATCTTTTCCCTTTCTAGTTTTGTCTTTTCCTAGAATTTGAGTTGTTAGGGCTATATCCTCAGCTTTGCTAGCTCTTTACGTTCTTCCATAAGTGGTTCTTCCCTTTGGCATTTTGGCCTTTGAATGCATTCAAGCCCTTGATCAAGCCTGCAAAGATCAACAGCTATTTTATTGCTGCAAATTTGACATCTTCGGATCTGTCATCCTCCTTAGCAATTCCTTCGTGTCTTTCCCACTTGCTTTGGCCACTTTCCAGTAATCTCAGCAAGTGATACATGGCATTTTCCACTACTTTTTAGAAACACATAAAAACCTTCTGCTTCCCACATGGTGCCCTCCATATAAATTTGAGAGAATCTTATTGAAAGAAGCTTTATAAGAAACTTCAAATGTAGATGTAGACACTTGTCATGCTTCACTAAGTTTTAACGAAACACGTGGCATGTTCTACAAAGCTTTAGATACCTTTTGAGAGTCCTGTAGAATATGACACATGGTGGCTTCCGTCGAGCTCCTAGAAACACTGTAAAAACATTTAGGACTCATTTTGGATTCATGTGGATGATGCCACTTTTCACGCTCTGCTTGACCTTAGCAACTCACTCGGGACCCACCACAATCCTTACAAAACAAAAGGGAGAGACTAGGAATGTTGACACTTGTCAGCTTATAATGAATTATAACAAAACATGTGGCACGTTCCATAGCTTTGAAACTTATTAGAAACTGAGTCTTGCTAATAGATGACACTTGGCAGCTTCCACTTCGACTCTATAAGGGACACGTGGCAAATTCTGCTACACTTTGTCTTTTTCCATCAAGCATTTTTCCATGGGCTTTTCTCTTTAGTCGAGCTTATTTCCTTTGAAAAAAAGTCTGAAGGAATTCTTTTAGACTTTTTGTCTGAAGGAAATGGTTCTTAACAACTTTGCCACGGGAACTTTTTCAAAGGGATTCCCTGTTCACTTTTTCTTGATGCCCTCCACAAGGGCATTTAGCTTGGTTTGTTACCCTCCACAATGGCACTTGGATTTGGGGCACCCCCTTGAACTTGTCGATTGAATCGACTTGTTTGAACCAACTTTGGTTCAACAGTTCAATGGCTCGATCTTGCATTTGAAGCCATCTTTTTCTAAGTCTTTTTAATCTCTTTAAACTGATTAAACTTGTTGAACGCATTGAACCTATTGAACCAATTTGGTTCAAGGTTCAATGGTTTAATGGTTTATTCCTTTATTTTTTGCTAAGTCCTTTGATCACTTGAACAAAACGCATTAAACCAACCACTCGTTGAACCTTTGTCGAAGTGCCTAACTCTTGTTAATGATGTTGAACCTTTAAACCCATTAAACCCATTGAACCAAAATGGTTCAAGGTTCAACGGTTCCATGGTTCAACGGTTCAATCCTTCCTTAGAAGCTTGTCGATGGACATTTTTGATTGAACCAAGGCGTTGAACCAGTCCTGAAAATGACTAAGTGTTGGAAACTTGTTCTTTTGATTAAACTCACCTATATAAGCCTTTGAACTTGTTGAACCTGCTAATTTCAAGCATGTTGAGTCCATAGAAACATATCTGTAGAGTCCATATATTTTTGGAAAATCTTTGAAAAATGAAGAAATTGAATGCTCAGAAGAATTTTTGAAAAGGGGAGAGAGGATTTTGGTTTGTTGAACCAAAATAGTTCATTGGTTATCCCAAAAATGAGTGACATTTTTTGGGGACAACAGGACTAACCATGGAAATTATTTTTTTCACAAGCTTTTATGGATTATTGTGATTTGAATTACATATAAAAACATATCACAACTACCTACTCTCCTAAATAAAATAGTGTAGACAAATAACCATATAATGGTTTAAACAAAAATGAACATGTAACAAATAAATGGATTGAAAAACTCTTCTTAGACTGATGAAGTTGATACAACAATATATGTTATCAATTAGAGTCTGAATAGTGCACTTGATAATATGAATTCGTATGAAACATGGTATGTAAGGAGTCCTAATCTCAAATATTTTTATTTTTTTGTTTGTTTAGCCTATGATCATGTAGTTTATAATAAAATAAATAAGTTATATCCACAGAGTGAGTCTTGTGTTTTTGTTGGGTACAATGAACCAAACTAAGCTTATAAGATTTATAATCCTCTCACTAACCACATTGTTCTATCAAGAGATATTATTTTTATTAAGGAGAAGTGTATGGTCATGAAAAAGATAAAGACCATATTTACAAGTCTAAATATTTCTATAATGATGGAATTTTTCATGAGCAACTCACTAGTATTTTAGTTCTAAGTGTTATAGGTCAAAAAAAACAACCCCTCATCTAGTTCTTGGTTCAAAGTGAAATTCTATCTTCAAGAAAAAAAATTAAAGGAAAGAATTTTGAGTGAAATTCATAATATGATTACTAGATATATATAACATGAAGAAGGTCCAAGAGGTGAGATTGTAAATCTGATTTATTTACACAAGTTGATTCTAGCATTTCATTTTTAAAATATGCTTGTACTAATAATGTTTGGGTAAAATCAATGCAATAATAAATGGGTTCCATTTATAAAAATGATACTTGGGATATTATATAACTTCGACATTACAATAAGTGTATTGGTATCAAATGGGTCTATAATATTATGAAAAATGTTGATGATAATATTGAAAGACAAAAGACAAGTCTAGTTGAAAAAACATTTACGTAAAAACATGGAATAGATTATGAGGATACATTAGCACTATTTGAAATACAAGAAAGCATTAGAATGGTGATTTCACTAGAATCTAAAAATAAATGTAGCATATATCACATGATGTGAAAATTGACTTCTTTAATGAGAACTTAGAAGAGGAAGTCTATGTACAATAACCACATGGTTTTTTAGTATGGGTTAAAGAAGACCAAGTCTACATATTGAATAAGGATTTGTGTAGCCTCAAGCAATAACTAAGATCATGATATGGTATAATTTATGCATATTTTTATAATAATGGCTTTAATATATGGAAGAGTGAGCCTAACCTTTATTATGCACAAGAAAGTAATGATATCCTTATTTCAAGTGGGTAGTTACAAAAATTTGTGGGATAAAAAGTGGGCATTTTTTTTTTGTCAAAATGCATATACAATTTAAAAATAACATGTACACATTTTTATTTATTAAGCTTGGTAATACTAAGCCTATACCACATGTGCACTATATCGCATATGCAATATGAATAATATATATAAAATTAAAATTATGATTGAATATAATTAAAAACATGAATTTCATCCTAAAAATTTCACTTGAACTCCAAAATAGATCATTTTTCACTTGAAAAACTTTGTTCAAGTAACTTGAAGGCTCTTTGAGTGATACAATCAATAATGTTGTGTAACAGAAGAGGTAAGTAAAATAATTTTATACCAATTAAAAAAAATTAGAATATTTTTATTTTGATTTATTTTTTTGTTAAAATAATTTAATTTTTAGATTTTAAACCCCAACAAACCTATATGTGTGGATAAAAAAATCTGAGAATTGAATATGAAGGGAAGTATCCAAAAAATGTTCCTAACCCTCTTATGATTTCATAAGACACACTACTTAGTCATAAGGATTTTTTCACACATACATTCAAAAATAAAATACATATTAAGGAGTTAATTTATACAATGAGGGACCTACATTTGACTAATCCCCACTATAATTCTTGGGAAATACATTAGAGTCGCTATTAGGTAAATTATACTCAATAATGGGTCAAATTTACAATTGGGTATCTTGTAGATATATGTAGGTTTTATTAAGCATGGGGTATATTTTTTACTTAATCAAATTCATTTTGATTTAACCACTTAATCATACATTCAAGATATAAAATAAAACTCAAATCAATAACATGCACCACAGGAGAGAGAGAGTGGAAACCCAAAGTGGGAAAAACCATGGAGAATAATCTCAAGTATAAAAATGAACACCAACTCAAGTTACAAAGTTTGCAAGCAGTAAATTTTAGGAGCACAAACCCATTTTCTAAGCATCAATATAGTAATGATTCATGAGCACCCACCCACAAGAACACCAACCCCTCTTGTGTATAAAACACCAAATATCTCTCAATGTTGCTTTCTCAATAAATGATAACACACTACTATATCTCTTCTCTTTTCTTTACTTTCCTCTGCTCTTCATAGCTAGATAAAATCATTCACTTCCATTATAAAAATGGCTTCCCAATCCTCCTTTTATATCTTTCCAAATGACCTTTGGCATTCACCCTTTATGACCTTTCAATTCACATGGAAAATGGTACCAAACTTACATGACCCTTTGAATCCTTTATTTGTCTTTACATGGTGACTCTTCAAATTATTCAAGGTGACCCTTCATGGGAAAATTCATCCTTTACCTCTTTTGTCTTTAGTGATGACTCTTCAGATTCCTCATGGGCCCTCTTTTGTCTTTATGAAACCAAAAATATATTCGCTAATATTTAATTAATATTAACACACTTTTACCCAAGATATAAACATTAAAAACACATTTAGACATTAAATGCTAATTTGACATCAATGACAATATTTCAAACAATATCCCCCTTTGTCTTTCCTATTTCTTGAACCCATTCTTGTACATATTCCCTGTATCTATTTTTTAACCTATTCCCTATACACATTTCCTATAGCTTACACTTATCTACCCCTCATCTAATATACAAATTAATTTGTCAACTCACCTCTTATCATACAACATAGCCAAGACCCAATAGCATCCACCATGCTTCAATTTTTCTTCAAAGTATCTCTTTTAATCCTAGAAGAGACACCCCACACAAAGGGTCCTAGAAAAAAATCTCAAGATATTCCCACATCTCTTTTATTACTTGATATTTTTGTGTCTTTCTCTTAGAATCCATTTAAGCATGTCTAACTTATTTGACTCAATAACCTAAACATTCATGATGTTGTTCATCTTCTCAACTATTGAAACTATATTATCTTGATAAGGCTCATGCTAAAATGTAATAAAAGATTCTTCACAATCCTTCTTATTTGATTCTTTATCCATTATAGCAAGTAATTTATTCTCACTCTTCAACTCAACTTGATCAACCTTTATTATCTTAGGTCTCCAAACTTGAATTTGGCTCTTCTCATACTTTCTAGGGGTTTTGTATCCTTTGACATACCTTGAATATCTATTTAAGTAGTCCTTCAATAAGGTGACAGGCCTAGTAAATGAGCCTTGAACCCTTATTTCTATGTTTGATAAAGAATTATGTCTAAAGAGGCTAATTACTTGTTATTTTAGATGGATTAAATCTGAAAGAATATAAAGATATAGTTGAATGTATGAAGATTCAATATTTTTTGTCTAAGAAGTGTTTAAGAATATAAATATAAGGAATTATGAAGTTAGTTTTCTAGTTTTATAACAAATTCAAGACATTGATGAGTTTGATTCTTGTTTCCTAAAATGAATGGTATGCAAATGAATGTATATATATATATTGAAAAAGGTTCAGAGTTTGAGTTGAAATAAATACCCACTTAAAAAGGAAACTATACAATCAAAGAATAATATAATAAGGAAAAGACCTAATTGAATACATAACTTCTAAGGTGTGTGTATTCTTATTTCTTGCTAAAGATTTGTGTAAAAGAAAGGGAGATAGTGATGGCATAAGATAGATATAAATTGAAAAGAACTAATATTTTTTTTTTAAATCCTAAAGATTAAAGGGTTTTATGATACTTTATATAAATAATCATGTATTTTCAATAAAATACTAAAGACAAATTATTTTTTTGATTTGAATAGGCCTAGTGGAATTACCCTGTTTACATCATATTAGCCATAGAGATATAGAAAACCTAGTTGGGTAAACCTAGAAGAGGTCTAATTACATCAGTTAAGTATCATATCTTAGAAAAAGGTATTGGGAAGTGTGAAATAAAGAGAAGAGTGATGAAATTTTGTATTTTGTGGTGAAATAGACATTTTCTTGGAAAATAAAAGGTTTACAGTCCTATAGCCCATTGAGGCTTAATAAGATAAATGTAGGAGCATAGTGTAGTTACAAAAGAAGAAATCTAAGATAAAATTTATTTGTACATGAAATACAAGATGAAATAGACTTGGATGTGTTGAAATACCAAGTAAAGTCTTTGGGTGAGGCACAAGAAGAAATAAAGATTGAAAAATAAATGGAAGGACTACTAAAAGATAAGAACAAAATGAGGAAAATGTATGAGGTGAAAAGAGAGAAAGATATTCATAGAGAGATAAATGAAATGAAGTAGGTATTATCATGTTTATATAAATGTTTAGAATAATGAAATAAATTATAACAAAGGTTACTCATCAAAATGACGAAGGTGGTCAAGTGGCCAATTTAGTAAATTGTGGAAAAGAGAAAGAAATAACAAGAAGTCAAAAAGTGGAAGAGGATGATAAAGATGCTAGAAATTAAACCCAAGGAAGAAATAAAAGAGGTAATTAAGCTTAAATATTTTTATTCTAACCATATGTATACATGTGTGTTTACAAGTATGAAGGTTGTTGAAAATAGTGATTCAATTTGATGACTCAAAATTTAAAAAAATTAAAGAGGACAAACTGGTAATGAACTAGAATAAGTTGGTTGTATAAGAAAATTTACCATGAGATCAACCCAAAAACGTTTTGGAAGGTATTAATAATAATATAGAGTAGAATTTCAGTGAAAAAAAGGAACTATATTGGAAGATAAAACATACAAAGGCTCTAATTTGAAGATCCTAAAGCATATTTTCAAAATAATAAGGAGAAAATAGTTATAAACAATATATGCAATAAAAAATAGATGTTTGCTATGAAAATATGGTGTCTTGTATTTATAAATAGTTGAAAACAAAAGAGGATGATAGTTTAAAGAAAAAATAAGAAGATAGTTATCAAGAAAATAATCACGTAGTGTTAGAGGTCAAAGAAGTGGAACACAAAGAAGTTATTGTTGCAACAATAATTAAAAATTCAATTGTGAATATGGAAACAATAGAAGAATTCATCCAAATTAATATGGAGCATCAAAGAGCATATCATGTGAATGAGAAACATGAACATGCTATCAATGGATAAAGTTAGAATATTCCTTAATGACATAATGAATAAATGGTTTATTACTTTAATGAGTTTGTTTCATGTGTATGTTTATCGTTGAATAAGGTAATAAAGATAAGGACTAAGTTTGTATCTATTGAGAATGTGTACTTATATGAAAAGTTAGTTAAATAGATATAAAATCAAAGAAATTTTAATTTTCATCAGGTTAAGTAGCAAAAGACTCATGAGTAGGAGTTCAAAAAAAATTTAAATTCAAGAAGTCTGATGCAGGTCCATAATCTCAAGAATGTTCCTTGTTTTACATATTAGTCTAAAGGAGGTTTTGAAGGTCATTTATGGTCAATAATAATCTTGTTCTGAAAGCTTAGTTTTATCTTGTAATTGTCATGTTTCAGTGTTGAATGCCTTGTAAGGTTCATTATAAGGCTTTCAAGTGAGCAAGTTTTTTAATTTTGCTCTCTAGAGCCTCATATTTCATTTCCCACCAAAATTTGGAATTAAGTATTCAAATATGTTTAAGGTATTTTCAAGGCTTTTCTAATCTTTTAAGAGTATATATGTGTATGTTATTTCATATAAAAGGTAATTTAAGCCTTAGGGGGTATTTTAAATGACATTATACCTTAGTTAAATTGTAAATGTCAAAATTCGATTCATGTCCAAAGTAATTTTTATGAGATATCTACGTTGGAGAATAAAGTGGGTAGTTTGCATAAAAAATGGAACATGAAACTAAGGAAAGGGATTTTTTACATGAATATTAGTGAGAAAAAAGTTATATATGTCAATAATACTTAAATAATTTGAATATATGAGGGAATAAGGTGGAAAAGAGGAGAGAAGCCTACATGTCTATCATGTTTTAGAGTATTGTATGATAGTTTTTTTTAAATTTATATAATTGGTTTGAAGATAATGTTTTAAAGACTTTTTAATGGAAATTCAGATTTATATCATGTCTAGGAAAGTGTCCCTAATTTTTATAACCTTAATTTTAATGGTTAAGATGTTCATGCATTTTCGCAGTCGGGAAACACAAAACAAAAGTCTTTATTAGATCAAGAAAGTGATCTTTTTGATTTTAAAGATTGATTCATGCATAAATATTGATTCCATATGCAAGGTCCAGGTGTGTTTATTTCATATACATTAAAAATAATCCAAGGAATCTCTTTGTAAAATTATTATATTTTTTTATTCATTACTTATCAGAGTCCTAAATACACACAAAATAGGGGCTTGTAATAGTTTGAGAAATGGTCTTTTACCAAATTTATGGATTTTTTAAAGTATAAAAAGTGATTTAATAAGGAATAAATAGCTATGGGGAGCCTTTAAGATCTAAATGATTCAATAATAGATTCCTAATTTTGAATTATACAAATATTTATGCTCTTAGACTTGTGACAGTCCTACAAATCTTAGTTGGACACAAATCATTATAACTTTAAAACTAAATGTAAAAACCTCAAGTAAATTTGTAGAATAGTATTAGAATATGTTTATGAATTTTTAAATATAATTTAATAATTTTAATAGGTCTTTATCTCAATTTATGATATAATATCAAACCTATTGTACCTAAACAATGTTTAGATTAGTGTTTAAGTCCACTAAAAGTTAGATATCTTTCAAACAATTCATAAAAATTACATGAAACATTTTCGGTAGTTGCCTTAACATGTTTTTAAAATGTTCCAAATTATTTTAGGTCATAAAATTCTTTACAAAAAATAGATATATTACTGTGTTTTTTTTTACAGGTATAAAAAGCCCTAAAAATAGGGTTAAAAGTCTATTTTGAATAATTTTGTATATTGAAGTTTTTAAAGGATAAAAGTGTGATTAATGGGATGAATAAAATTTGAATGAATTTTATAATTTTTTTAATATCATAGGAAGTATAATATTAAAGTTAATTAGTCCTTCAAGATGGTGACATGCCTAAAAAAGGTCAGTGGGATACGTATATTGTGAGTCACTAGCCCAATTGATGAACCCTCTATGTAGATGTGTATGAATGACCATATAAATATTGGAATTCCTCACTCCACTCTATATTATGTCTTGATACCATAATTTTTAGTTTTCAAAATGAATCCCTAAATAAAATCTTCTCATCCTTGAGTGTAAAAATAAACCAAACTCCTACCATGCAATGTAGGAGATCCATGAGGGGTAGATATGAGACATAAACACTTATAGTTACATGGGTGAGCCCTATGAGAAGCCCATGAATTATTATCCATATTATAATATGAGTGATACATGGATACACATTTTATCTCATAGTCAAATGCCTCTTAATAGACTAAAAGTAAGTCATTGGGAGGTGTATCCTATGACTCGTTATCCCAATTGATGAACCATATATGGATACACATCACAATGGGTGTATAAGTAGTGGAATTTCCTTCCTCCTCTCTTTGTTAGGATTTAGAACCTAAATTTGTAGTTGGTCAGATGAATCCCTAAAGAGAATACTCTACTCTCATCCCTTATTGGGAAAATAGACTAAAATTATGTTACATGTTATAAGAGATATGTAATGGGTAAAGACGAGTTGTCAATAACTAAAATTACATAGACAAGTCATATAATCACCCATTAGACAATTTTCCCCATCTCAAGATTATTAAAACATGGATGAACATTTAATTTTGCATCCCAATGTTTCTTAAGAGACCAAAAGTTGGTTATTGGGACGCGTATCTTATGACTCGCTATCCCAATCAACATCTATGTCTTTATAATAACTTAATTTTTTGGTTAATTGAAGTTGTATTTCTCATAATACAATCATTCTCATTCTTTCACATTTTAAATTTTAAAACAAAATATTTTCAATATTATCTTTATTATAATAAGAAGAGCATATAATCTCTTAAATAATAAATATAAATAATTCAATAGTTATGGTGTTTCTTTTTATATACACATTGGGTGATGTAAGCATTAAGGCTTAAAGGCACACTAATGGTAGAAAGTTTCCTTTTATAGTCTTTAAAATATTCTACATTGACATGTGATATGGATTGGGAGGAAAATTAATTGAATATTATCTTCACATAGAATATTTGTATGTATTAAGTTCATTATGTCCTAGTTATAATAGAGGATTTGTGATAAAATTAAGCTAATTTATTTTGATTATTGGTTAGTGTGAGAAAAAAATGATTGGAGATTGTGTGTGTGTGTGTGTGTGTGTGTGTGTGTGTGTGTGTGTGTGTGTGTGAGTGAGTGAATGAATTTAACATTAGAAACATTATATATGACATTCTCTCTATTTTTATTGGAATAGAAGTTGTCATTTTCTCTTTAATTATATCTAGTGGAACTTATAGACATTTCAAATGAAAAATAAGAGCATAAAATATTTTTGTAAGAAATAAAGTCCATTGACCTCTCATTATTATAAAAAATAAAAGTTTATTTTTATTTAAAGGTGAAAAATAAGATCTTAAAGAATCTTTAAGAATATATTTATTTTAAAGAGGGAACGATACATAAAAATAATTAAAATAAGAATTATGTGCTAAAAGTTAGCCACCAATTCCAACTGAATCATATAAAAATGACATCGAGATAAAAATAAGATAAAGCATAATTCCCATACCAAAAATATAGAGTATATCATAAATGGATCTCATATTCATCAAATTATAGATATAAGAGATTTATATTCCATAATATAATAGTTAATTATATATATATATATATATATAATAGTTAGAAATATATTTCAATTGTTTTTTTTGTTTCAAATATTCAAGTATGTAATTGATGAATTTATTAAACTCTAATAGTTTTAACCTTATATAAATAATGATTATATTTAAATTTGATAACTTGTATTAGTATTCATTTAAAATTTAGGTTAACATAAGTTTTTGAGCATCCAATGTCGACATAATTCCATAATGTCATAAAGAAAAAAGTCAGTGTAATATTCATGAAATTTTTAGATTTTAAAAAACATAGAGTTCAAACACTCCCTTGGATATTCCCTTGGAGAGTGTGAGTCACAAAAATATATACCTTAAATTGAAATCAAAATTATATGAAATATTTGGAGCTTACTTCACTCCATCATAGGATCAATTTGATGAAGAGGTTAGCAACAAAAAAGAAAAAAGTGAAAAAATTAAGAATTTTTTACCATGAATGGGTAGATATTTTTCAATAATTAATTTATTTTGATCTCGATGATAAAACATTCATGAAGTGTGAATATTTTATAAAGTATCAAAATTTTAGACCATGGGGTATAGGTAATGAATGCACTATAATACAACGTGATGCTATTTTAACTCATGATAAATTGATAACACATAAGGAAGCAATTATCACAAGGTTATGTTGTAAGGATAAAATGGTCAAGTCTATCCTAAAGCATGTTACATAAATATAAATCAACCATACAGAAAGAGTGATCACCACAATGAAAAAAATGTATCTTATTTACAAGAGGATTTATCATTGTCCTAAATATGAAAAGCTTTGCCATTTTCTCTTGTATCTAAAAAACCCTAATTTTCCAAAGTCATTAAAATATGATTCATATACAAATCATTTTACTGAAAATAAATTTATGTATCACATATCAAAGTGTCTTGAAAATATGCAAGTTGATAATATGTTAAATATCCCTTTATTTTATTTGATTCTAGATGAAAGAACTGATTCAAGTATCAAACAAAATGTTTTTATCTATACTACCAATATAAACTCAAGTAATACATAGATGAGTTATTTCAATGAAGAGGTCAATTTATATTTTTACATATGGATTATAAAAAATGATAGGACATGAAAATAGTTTTGTTTCATATTTAATAAAACATGTCCCAAATTTGATCATAGATCATTTCATAACAAATCGAGAGTCATTGGCAGCAACATATGCTTCAAAAGAAGTCCATGAATTGATGTATGTGGAAAATATTAGAAACAAGGTACATTAATGGGTCCAAAATTATCCAAAACTAAATAATGAATTAATATAACTACTTAAAGTAAATAAAATTGATGTTTTTGATGTTTTACAAATACATGGAGTCAGACAGTTATCTAGGGGAGAGGTCATTCAAAAGCTAGTAAAGCTTATTCAAAAAATTATAACACTATGGAATAATGAAAGGATCATCGCATCATGGTATGATAATACATGAATTTATTCAGTGAATTTTTATGTGAATACATTTTTAGATGTTTTAGGTGAGCTCAATCTATTGAAAAAAATATTTCAAGAAGATAACATTGATATCACCATTTTTTGCATGTATCTAGAGGTGACCATTACTAACCTAACTAGATGGGTTTTGAGGAGTGGAACACTTACTAAAGACACAATATATATTTCAAAATCCTTATTTAAAACTAAAAATGGATTTCAATAAGGTGAAGGAAATGATAAACATGGATTATTATATGTGTGTATCTATGATGCTATGTTTGGTTTTAATGATACAAAAAATAAAAAAATGAAACCTCGAATTGATGGAACACCAAAAATTTACAATAAGCTCATAGAAGATTAAATTAAATATATTATATATTGTTTCAATGAAATGTTATCCAATATTCCTCTTTTCAGTGCTGCCAAACTATTCAATGCCAAATTTTATTAGCAAGAGCACTAAGGTTGAGAGAAAAGTTCATAATATTTGATAGATGTTATTCTCACACATTTATAGCCTATCAATCAATAGGATAAAATTGATCTTGACATGATGTTTGATGTTACATATTTTACAAGGGAATTGCACCCTTTTGTTTATTCATTATATTTTACATTTGAGGATTTTTTGATGAATGAAGCATGGAGAGTGTTTTTCATAAAAAGTATTGGCATTCTCTTTACCTTAATATTATGAGATTATGGTAAAGGGTTCTTACCATTATTTTAAGAAAAATTGCATGTGAAAGAGTATTTTTAAAATAAAATCTTATCAAATATATTAAAATATCAAATCTATAGTTGGACATATTATATGCATTAATTAGAGTGTCACTTAATGGGCCCAATATATTATAACAAGGTTTAGATTTAGTGCACAAAATATGGAAAGATATGAAAAATAAAATATTTTTGAACTTTTGATATCTAATTTTATATTTAAAATAGGAATGTTCATATCAATATATCATAAAAATTTAATATTATTAAATTATATGTTATTTTATAATTATATTTTATTTTATAGTACTTTTGTTTCATTTATTATTATTGATAGGTTTTACCTTAGTTTAGATTCACAAGTCAAGTCTATTTACAACATAAATATTTTAATTGCATCATCATAATATTGCAAGGAAAATGGAAGAATACACCTATTTTTATACTAAAAAAATATCTACATTCAATGATTTTTTATATCTGAACCTCTTTATTCAAAGGATTAAGAACTATTACCTAATTTTCTCATGGAATAATATTAAGTTATGCTCATTTCTTCCCACAAGCTACATAATGACTAAAAAATGTCATTTGTGCTAAAGCTTGATTGAAAAATAACTATGCTAAATACATAACACTACTTTGGAGAGAGAATAAATCATTATAAATCTGAATCCCAATGTAACATCTAACATAAAATTTAATCTAGGAAGAAATAAGGAAAAAGAAAAACTATTTCAAACTTTAATGTGGAGTCACATATTGTCTTTGATTATTATTGTTAAGTATTATAAAAATGCATAGTGTTGTTAATCTTTTATTAAAAACATTATTTGAAGATCTAGAATAATATTAGGATATCATTAAATTTATGATTGATAAGTTGGGATGACTGTGAAATATTATCCCTGTGTAGAGGGGATGGGTGGGCTGGGTTGAATTAAAATTTTAAATTATTAGTAGAAAAAAATCTAGGGGAAAAGTATAAGTGTTTCTAAAAAAATAATGAATAATTAGGAAAAATGAGAAAGACTTAAAAGCACCAAAAAGTGTACGAAAATGAGAAATAGCTTTTTTTTAAAAAAAATTAAAGACATTTCCATTGAATAGAGATACATATTAGCCATTTATATTTCATAGAGTATAGATACAGATTATGAGAGGAATATAAATGATATTATATGGAATTAAAATTAATCAGTGATTTTCTTTCATAAATTTCCATACTATTCAATTTTATTACATTTTCATTTCAAAATTCATGATATTTTTATTTAGAGAGGGTCAAAAAATAGGAAAGAGCCAATGCCAATAGGGTAGATTAGTGATCAACATGTCTAAATGTTCAATTTCTAGGGTTAGACCCTCCCATGAATTGAGAGATGACCTATATGCTTTAGTATGGTATGAATTATAGTTGTAGTGTGAGGGATAAATAAATAATGGTTTTTTTTAAGCTATCCAATTTTCCCTTGTCACTCTTGGATGAATCGTAAGTTTTTTGGGTAGAAAAATTTATTTTGGATTGCATATAGATATTAATCATGATTTATCCTGCATTTTACAACTATGGTTTCAACATTAAATTAAATGGCCCTTTAATTATTATATAAAACTTTTCTTTGAAAAAATATAATATCTTGGGTATACTGTAGAGTTTGGAACTATTTTCTTGGAAATATCTTTTGCAATTTTTTAACTTATAATGCAATTAATTTTTTTGATTTTCTTATAGTTACCTATGATGGGGGTAAAGGATAGGGAAGGATTGGGACACTTGGAATCTAATGTTTAAGTGAATGACCATATTCATAGTTTTTAGTGTACTTTTATGATTACGATTCAATGCTTTTATAAAATTAACATTATTTTTGGAGTCCATTTTCAAATTAAGTTTTGGAAAAAAATCAAGTATTATTTAAAAAAATATTTTGTTTGGGTATCTCCCCTCTGAGTCCCAATTGCCATCACAAAAATGTTGATGTCATCAAAAATCTATAGAATCTATGAAAATTTCCCTTTATAGTAATATCTTTTCACCCTATAATATGAGGGACCTTTGATTTTATATCAATCACATTAGGGGGTAGCAAGAGGAAATTTCTAAATTGAATTGACTGCGAGAATGATTATTCATAATGGATTTTTTAGGCTAATATTATTTTAAGATGCATATAGGGTTATGAAATATTGTTATGTTTGTTATCATATGATAAAACCTAACTAGAGGTATAATATGCTTTTGAATCTAGTTTTGGTTGTGAAAACATTTTAGAAATGGATCATTGACTTCCTCTGACCTATTAATCCAACATCTAAGAGATCCATTGCTAGACACATTATAATTATGAAAGAATATTTCACTGAATTGGTTTAGGTAGCTACAACTCCAAGTTGTAGCCTAATGAAAACTATGATATTTTTATATGAAATCATCATAACAAGGTTTGGATGCCCTTATAAGTTGATAAGTGATGTTGGTACACACTTATTAAATAATACTATCAAAACTTTAATACAAGAGTTTGGGATTTTGAATCATAAAAGTAGAGCATACCATCCTTTGGACAATGGCTAGGCATAAGCATCTAATGAGGTTTTTAGAAGATGTTTAATAAGATCTCAAATGTTCAAATAAATGATGGGGAATATAACATACCAATGATCTTATGGGTCTATATAATAAACAATAAATGTCTGACTGATATACACTATTTTAACTAGTGTATGGAATAGAAGCCATAAGATCAATGGACTACATAGTACCAAGCTAGAAAATTGTAATGATAATGTAGTTATGAGATAAATAACATCTACAAAAACATTTATTATAAAATATCTATGTCCAATAATGAGATACAAATAAAAAAATTGAAAGTGATATAGGATAAAAAATTGCGAGGCATACGAGGTTGTTAATGACAACAAAAACTAATATTGCAGAATTTATAAAAAGAGTATATTTTTAAAAAAAAATAGTTAATGTTCAAAATGTGAAAATTTTAGAAAATGAAATTGTGACATGTCACATGAGTTTGATAAAGAATAAATGCATATAAACACAAAATGACCAATGGGCATATCATGACAACTATTTTAACTAAAGACAAGCATACAGAGGCATGAAAACTATATTGATGAAATGTAACAAACAAAGGCAAGATCTTGGTTGAATTTATATAAAAGGTAGGATATTGATGAATTTCATATTTTGAAAACTAAAAATAATGATAATTTTTTTGTTGATACTCAATGATAACTTTTTGAATTAGTGACAAAATTTATCAAAATTATTCATAATGCATCTCACAAAATAAATAATAAGTGAAAGACAATATGACCATGTGAAACATACCCTTATTTATTTTTCAGATGCTTAGAGGAAAGATATGGGCATTGTATTGGGGTTATGACAAGCTAGATAGAGAAATGTTGAGCCAACAAAGAGTGGTGTTTTCAACCAAAATCAGTTGCATTAGAACATGGATTACTTATAATTCCCAATAAATTATGAATATTTGATGCCAATAATTTGATGTGATTTCCTATCTTCATCAAATTTAAAGAATTAAGGATGACCCTCATAATTATATACAATGAGGGAGCCATTCATTTGCCTTTTAAATAATTAATAATAAATATTAACTACCTAGCTATTAACTATTATTTAAGATCCCTAATTACTAGTGATGTAATTAAAATTTAGTACGTGTATTACGTAAAGGGGTGTCTATCATGAGATGCATGATCTATATAAATAAGTATAGAAAACCAAAAAAATACTTAGATCAAATGACCTAACCAACCCTCCTTAATCCAAAGAGTATAGAAAATAATGATACTAAGCGTATAACTATGAAATCATTAAAAGTCCCTATAAAGTTTCCTTCTTTAAACTATACACCCTACATAACTCCCTATACAAAATGAGTAACTGCCTTACACATGTGTGAAGTTGAATAACATTCACCTACACCAAAATGCAATGGATTATACCAAATAATAGAAATGAAATAATGGAGAAATAACATTACATAAATGTTTCATGTTCCAATGATATCATATTTAATGTGAGGTGTCAAAATACAATGTGTCCCATGATTTTAGTTACATTACATGGACTAATGCTTTTTGGGGACTTATTTTAGCCATATTTAATAATCTTCTACTTTCTATCAAAAAATAAAATGGCACACCTCTACAATTGACTACCTACTCACTAATTATGAGGCTTCCACTACTATAAATATCAAACTCATGAGATGTAAGTTAAAAAACTCTTAATATGTTGACTAAAAAAATGATGTGAAAGAGGTGACAAAAGATTGACTGAAAAATTATAACATGCTTGGGATACACATGAAATTATGACATGTGCTCGGTAATATGTCATTTTTATTCAATTTAAATATTTCCCTATTCTGACACATGATTAGTATATTTCATTATTAATTCACTTGAAATTTTCCATTCTTCTGGAGGGTTTTGACCCACTCATGTTCCTCTAGTGTATCAACATCTTTGTAATTTACGTATTGTGATTAGATCCAAAGGTCATCTCATCAAGTGGAATATTCAAAAGAGAGTTTAAAGATGGGAATTTACTTCCCTCATGTAGATTTAAAAGATCAAGATGGATGTTATGATGTAGATGTTGAGTCTTTAGTTAATTATACACTCTAGACATTTTTATTTGTGATTGTTATACATAATTATTATATTTTTATCCTTGGATATTGAAAAAAAAAATAGTTAATGGGGTTTTAAATTTTCACTTGGGACTTGGTTTTTTCACCCCACTTAATTTAGATAAATAATTTTGAACTAAAGTTAGCACATTTTATGTGATTTTTGGTGTCTCAATTATTCTCATCGGGTGAATAACTACATTACATCCAGTAATTTCCTATGTTTAATGTCCTACCTTTGATAGGCAATAGAATTTCAAACATCATTTTTGACTCATGCTCATGCCTACTATGCTTGGAAATGTATTCATAATCTATTTTCTCATTTTAACTATAATCCTAATCATGGATTCATTAGCATTAGTCTATGGTGGATCCATCTAATTTACATGACTCTTTATAAAAATTTAATACGCGAGGTTAAACTTATAGTTATTTTAATAGAGTTTGAAAAAAATATGGAAATTAAAATAATGATAATTGTTACAAAAT
Source organism: Torreya grandis (assembly GCA_037957365.1). NCBI lineage: Eukaryota > Viridiplantae > Streptophyta > Pinopsida > Cupressales > Taxaceae > Torreya > Torreya grandis. The sequence goes on from JARHVA010006279.1 coordinate 849,142, forward strand.
AATTACAAAAAAAGGTCAAATGTTTCACAATATATATATATATATATATATATATATATCCATAACTGCATACAAAATGTGATCATAATATAATGTCGAATCAATAACATATAGGGCATTAATGTTAAAAAAACATTCACTCTCATATAGGCATACAATAATCTATAATATAATACATACCCTAATTATAAAAAATGTTCCTCTCTTTGCTTTCCTTGTAAAATGCTCTCCTTTGAATGCTTGGATCATAGATGGGACTCTGATAGGTGCCTTAGATTCCTCCAAGATATGAATACGAGTCATTTTACACTTTTAAATTTTCTGTAGTTGAACTTGTTTGTATACAAATTTATTGTTAGAAACATTACATACTACACATGAAACCGAGTTCATTAATTAATTTTACAATGACATAAATTCTTTTAAACTTGCACTTACTGCAATCTAGTGGACATGCTTGAATGAAATTTTGAGTTTGTGGATAAGAGTTTGAAATGAAAAAACACCAAGAGTCAATGACTTACTCATGATAATGGAAGGAGTTGAACATTACACACACATATATAATCATGTATACAAATGGAAGAAATAATTGAAATATAAAAATGATATTATCTTAAAACATGTCAACTCTACTAATCATTTGCATAAGAGTATTAAACATCATCGAATATATCTCCATAGATAATAGATTCATGTCAATTACATTTTCACAAGTATTGAGGATAATTATTAATAAAATATGTAATTACAATTTATTCTACCTCAATGAGTTCCTTCATAGATGAAATCCCAACAATAATGTTTATGTCTACTCTATCTTCAATATATGGAGGAGTCTCCACTATGGTCATTGATAAAAAAAACAAAATATGATATTTGGTCTAGAATACATACATATAAATGAACCATAATATTAACAAAAAAATACCTTTATATATGTCTGCATAACTTGGGTAACAACAATATATGTGTTACTAGATTTCCATAATTTGGATATAAGAAAGATGCAACTATCTCCTAATACAACACAAAAAATAACATATATATTATTGAATTTTATATTTAATATAATTATTATAGTTAAATACATACATTTTAAATTTCATATGTCAAATATTAATAACATTTAATATTTTTTTTAGCATAATAAATATATAAGATGCATGAAAAGGTATAACTGATGTGTCCAAACCAAATATATGTGACAAAAAACCATCAGTCAAACCCATATCATTTATCCACTTGGAAGCACCACCATATTTTGTCTACATCACATTATCCTCTTCATCTAAAGTTTCATTGTGTACATCACCACATGATTTTCCATGTTGTGGTTAGGCATTAATGTTAACTAGAGCATCCCCATGCCCACCCTTGCCAACATTAGAATGGGAAAGCTAGATTGTATGTAGAATTAGAGCATTAGTAAGCATATAAAGTGCATGAAAAGTGTCAATATATAAACTCTCCTTCATCACAGAGGGGATTATCTTAGGTTGGAGTAGATTTTGGATATGGAATTTGTGTAGGACTTGGTCTATCTTATGCATAGCCTTTTTCTTGGCCCAGAAACTACTAGTACTTAAAATAAATAGGAACTTCATTGAAGATAAACTCAAAATATATTTTAATAAAAATATAGAAAGGAGCCTCATGGTTATTATAATATAAGTGATCAAATATAATCTACCATCAGTCCCAAAAAATTTCTCTTATCAAATCATTGTGCCACTAGTGGACTACGAACTATTTGCATGACAATAAATATGATGCATTTGTTTTTGGATTAGTGAATATTTTGGAAATTTTATCTTTTATTATTAATTTTACTATCACACCAACTAGTGATAATTTATTAGCATAGTAGAACCTTTTGGAAATATTGTCATTGATGTCAAATTAGCATTTAATAGCTAAAGGTGTTTTTAATGCTTATATCTTGGCTAAAAGTGTGTTAATATTAATTAAATATTAACGAATATATTTTTGGTTACATTAAGATAAAAGAGAGACCATGAGGAATCCAAAGAGTCATCACTAAAGGCAAAAGAGGGAAAGGACACATTTTCACATGAAGGGTCACCTTGAGGAATTTGAAGAGTCGCCAAGTAAGAGAAAGAAAGGATTTGAAGGGTCATGTAAGTTTGGTGCCATTTTCCATATGAATTGAAAGGTCAAAAAGAGTGAATGCCAAAGGTCATTTGGAAATATATAAAATGAGGATTGGGAAGCCATTTGTATAATGGAAGTGAATAATTTTATCTAGATAAGAAGAGCAGAGGAAAACAGAGAAAAGAGAAGAGATATAGTAGTGTGATATCATTTGTTGAGAAAGCAATATTGAGAGATAGTTGGTGCTTTTATGGGTGGGTGCTCATGAATAATTAATGTGTTGGTTCTCAATAAAGGGGTTGGTGCTCTTGTAATTTGGTGCTTACAAACATTGTAACTTGAGTTGGGCTCATTTATATACTTTAGATTGTTATCTATGATTTTTTCCACTTTGGGTTTCCACATAAAATCTCTCTCTCTCTCTCTCTCTCTCTCTCTCTCTCTCTCTCTCTCTCTCTCTCTCTCTCTCTCTCTCTCTCTCTCTCTCTCTCTCTCTCTCTCTCTCTGTATCTTGAATGTATGATTAAGTGGTTAAATCAAAAGGAATTTGATTAAGTAAAAGATAAATCCCATGATTAATATAACCTACATATATATACAAGCTACCCAATTGTAAATTTGACCCATTATTGACTATAATTTGTCTGATAATGACTATAATATATTTCCCAAGAATTATAGTGGGGATTAGTCAAATGGAGGTCCCTAATTGTATAAATTAACTCAATATGTATTTTATTTTTTATTGTATGTGTGAACAAATCCTTATGGCTAAGTAGTGTGTCTTACCCAATTGTAAATTTGACCCATTATTGACTATAATTTGTCTGATAACGACTCTAATATATTTCCCAAGAATTATAGTGGGGATTAGTCAAATGGAGGTCCCTAATTGTATAAATTAACTCAATATGTATTTTATTTTTTATTGTATGTGTGAACAAATCCTTATGACTAAGTAGTGTGTCTTATGAAATCATAAGAGGGTTAGGAACATTTTTTGGATACTTCCCTTCATATTCAATTCTGAGATTTTTTTATTCACACATATGGGTTTATTGGGTTTTAAAACCTACAAAAATTGTTTTAACAAAAAAATAAATCAAAATAAAAATATTATAATTTTTTTTAATTGGTCAAAAATTATTCTACTCACCTCTTCTCTTACACAACATTATTGATTGTATCACTTATTCAATCATATTTTTTATTTTATATATAGTATTCATATTGCATATGCAGTATAGTGCACATGTGGTATATGCTTAGTATGACCAAGCTTAATAAATAAAAATGTGTACATGTTATTTTTAAACTGTATATGCATTTTGACAAAAAACAAATGCCCACCTTTTATCCCAAATTTTTTTGTAATTATCCACTTGAAATAAGGATATCATTACTTTTTTGTGAATAGTAAAGGTTAGGCTCACTCTTCCATATATTGAAGCCATTATTATAAAAATATGCATAAATTCTACCATATCATGATCTTTGTTCTTGATTGAGGCTACACAAATCCTTATTCAATATGTAGACTTGGTCTTCTTTAACCCATACTAAAAAACCATGTGGTTATTGTACATATACTTCCTCTTCTAAGTTCCCATTAAAGAAGTCAATTTTCACATCATGTGATATATGCTACATTCATTTTTAGATGCTAGTTAAATCACCATTCTAATGGTTTCTAGTATTTCAACTCGTGCTAATGTATCATCATAATCTATTCCATGTTTTTATGTAAATGTTTTTTCAACTAGACTTGTCTTTTGTCTTTCAATATTACCATCAACATTTTTCATAATATTATAGACCCATTTGATACCAATACACTTATTGTAATGTCGAAGTTATATAATATCCTACGTATTATTTTAATGAATGGAACCCATTTATTCTTGCATTGATTTTACCCAAACATTATTAGTACAAGCATTTTTTAAAAATGAAATGCTAGAATCAACTTGTGTAAATAAATTAGATTTAAAATCTCACCTCTTGGACCTTCTTCATGTTCTATATATCTAGTAATCATATTATAAATTTCACTCAAACTTATTTCCTTCCTTTAAATTTTTTTTCTTGAAGATAAAATTTCACTTTGAATACAATAACTAGATGAGGGGTTGTTTTGTTGACCTATAACACTTAGAACTAAAATACTAGTGAGTTGCTCATGAAAAATTCCATCATTATATAAATTTTTAGACTTGTCAATATGGTCTTTGTCTTAATAAAAATAATATCTCTTGATAGAATAATGTGGTTAGTGAGAGGATTGTAAATCCTATAAGCTTAGTTTGGTTCATTGTACCCCAAAAAACACAAGACTCACTCTTTGGATATAACTTATTTATTTTATGATAAACTACATGATCATAGGCTAAACAACCAAAAAAATAAAAATATTTGAGATTAGGACTCCTTAAATACCATGTTTCATATGAATTCATATTGTCAAGTGAACTAGTTAGACTCTGATTGATAACATATATTGTTGTATCAACTTCATCAGTCTAAGAAGAGTTGTTCAATCCATTTATTTGTAACATGTTCATTTTTGTTTAAACCATTATATGGTTATTTGTATACACTATTTTATTTAGGAGAGTAGGTAATTGTGATATGTTTTTATATGTCATTCAAATCACAATAATCCATAAAATCTTGTGAAAAAAATAATTTCCATGGTTAGTCCTTAAGCACTTTATTCTATAACAACTTTCATTCTCTACAATGGCTTTAAAACTCTTAGTATATAAAATTTTTCAATGTTGTGCTTCAAAAAATAAACCCAACTCTTTTTTTCATAGTCATGAATATGTGTAATGGAATATGATGACTTAGCCATACTTTTTGTTGGAATAGAACAAAAAATATTAGAGTGAATCAACATAAGTGGATGATGATTCCTCCATTCACTATCTTTTGGATACTTTACTTTTACATGTTTTTTAATTAACACATCATTCACCTTGTGATCTTCAAACTTTGGTAATAAATAGACAAATTCTTGTGATATTAATAACTTGAAACATTGAAAATTCAAGTATTCATACCTGATATTCGATAACCAAATGTTATCTTCATATGTGATATTGGTGAGGATTATGATATGTTCTTAAAACTTGAATGGGAATATCCTATTCTTAAATATACATAAAAATGTAAATACATTATTTCCTTGATTTTTATCATATATTTTACATTAATTATCATCAAACACCACCTTATATTTATTTTCTCATAGCTATCCTATACTCAACAAATTATATTGTAATATGTGAGTGTAATGAATATAATTGACACATTTATTACCTTCTTTAGTATTCACATACATATTTCATTTTGATATAATTTATAAATATTTATCATCATAAATTTTGATCATTGTAGTGAATATTCTATATATTCTAGAAAACAAATCATTATTCCATGATATTTTCTGACTAGAACAACATGAATCTAGGTACAAAAAATATTTATGATTTTTTTCAACTTGGTCATATGAAAATCAAACATTTCATGGAGAAGTCTTCTCATAATCATTAATGTAATTAACATTTATACCTTAAATACCTTATATTAGTCTACATTACCATTTAAAGTGAATATACCTATTGTAGTGATAAGATTAAAAATTTCTCTTATCATACCTTATTCTACCTCATCCTCTTGTAGTTGAACTATATATTCTTCCTCTATTTCCTATTGAATAAATTTGATTCTTGTCTTTGCCTTGTAGTTGGATTTTTTAATATTATTTTTGATGCCTTCATTATTTTTGATATTTAATTTTGAGGCAAAAATCATATCATCACTTTCTCAAAATGTGTCTCTTAGTCTTTCTTTGTGGGACATAAGAGATCAAATTAGGTGATCAAACTCAAGAATAGTCAAATTTTTTATTTATTCATTGATGATGGAAACATGTTTCAAAAGTTTTAACATTTTTTGGAATAGTTAAGTGGAATTAAAATGACCTAATTATAATTTCATTAAGTATTCCCAAGAGCATGCAAATTCTAAATATTCGGTTACAATGTTGGATTATGGAAATATGCTAAATATAAGAAGTATAATACAAAATAGTATTTGATTATGTATTAATGAAAAAGAGACACTAATTAGATTATTTATTGATGCACATGTGGATATAAAAAGTGTAGGTGTGGAAATAGTTAGAAAGAAGCTTAATATTTATTCTTCAATTTTTATAAATTAACCCTCTATCAGCCTAAACATTAATGTCAGATTCATGATACTAGTGTCGATTGTTATATAAAATTGTGGCTCCTTTATCTTGTATGGAATATCAAAGCTTTATGACAATCACACTTTCACTTGATATATGTCACCACCACCTTTTTGATTATCTATATATGTCTTATGAACATGTATTCAATATTAGTGTATAGCTCAAAACCTTATGTCCTCTAATTATGACATGTGATCTTAAATATAAGGGTTAGTGGGCTTAATAAAAGTTAATATGACCTCATATAACCCTCTATTAGTGAGCTCTACCTTCATAGCCACTACTACAAAGAGGGTATCAAACATATATAGTTATCCCCTATGTGTGGAAGTGTGTGTGAACAATGGTATAATTTACTATATGCATGTACATATAGTGATTCAACTTGAAACTTGATAAATACCATTCATGAAATAATATTTGAATGATTTAGACCTATAAAAATACTATTCAATGATTTATATGTAAATAGGGAATAATAGTACAGTATTGAATGATTAAAATATTCTTTTGCTTAATATGTTTTAGATGTGTGCTTGAAGAGTACTTGATCTTCCCTGATGATATTGAATGTTATCTTACATGAATGTATATTGCTTATTTTGAATTTAGTATCACATTTAGTTTATTAATACACCTTTTATGACCCTTAGATATAAATATATTTTCATATTAATATACCTTTTATGACCCTTATGGGATGTTGATGGTAGTGTTGGGACTAGGATACTAGTGTTGATGATAATGTCTAGGTCTAAAAGGTAAGGTATTAGAGAATAGATAAATTAAGAATATTTTTAACTAAAATTATAAGATTTATATCAATTTTTATGTATTTTAAACCTACATTTGATGTAACTAATCAACATTATTTGTCCAAGCGATAAGATACTAATTCAAGCATAGTGAGATGGTGATACAATCCTTTTAGCTTTAAAGAGGTCATTGATGGAAGCGTTGAGACCCTAGTAATATTTTTCAAGTGTGTAATAATAATTTATAATATAAAATATAAATATATCATCTACATTTTCCCATGATTTAATCTATTAATGCATAAGGGTGAGTTACTTGTTTAAAAGAAATAAATGTGTAATATGGTGTCTAAAACACATTTTGCTTGGACTTGTGCCATGACTAAATTATTTTTATGTGCATGACATGTAAAAATTATCATATTATAGGTGGAATTAGTGCATATAATCTAAAAATTTAAATAATTTAAATGTTTTAAATAAAAGAGATCAAGAAAGGAGTACACATGTGTGTCAATGCAATGGTGTTTCCCCTTTTGTATTTTACTTTGGTGATGATGCTTACTATGTAAAGAATTGGAAAGAGGCTCACAAATGAGCCTTGGAGAAGTAAATATGATAATATAAGGTTGATCATGACAAAAATAAAATATAAGTGTGAATTGTGCCCAAGGCCATTGTGAACATTGAATCTCAATTTCATAACCCAAATGTTAATATAATATAGTCAACCTAGTATAGATCAAATGGTATAACCATATAAAAATGAAAAATAGTAGTAGTGAAAAGCCCATGGAGGGCATATAATATTGAGTGAACTTCTCAAATAATCCAATTATTTTACATAGATAAAGATTGGAATGGTGCTTCTTGGTAAAGTCAGCACATAGATATTTGTATATGAATTTGAATGTGTATCTATAATTTTATGCATTTACATGGCATATTCACCTTAGATTTATCTCAAAATGAATTATTTTTCAATATATAACCTCTAATTTTTAACTATATATAAATTTTACCACAAATCTAAAAAAAAATCCAAAATCTATGATCATTGGTTTAGATTTTGTCCCAAGTGTATATACTAAAACATATAAAATGTATCAATTTTTTCAATTCTACCAACCATATATATGTGGACTCATATCTATATGACATGCACCCACTAATATAATGTGATAGTCACCTTATCTCAAAAGCATAATATAATAAAGTTATATTTGTATCAATCATGTAGTAAATAAGTGATCCGGGCAACAATTCAGGTGGTGATTCTACCCCAATTGATGATGAAACTTCTGAGAGCCATAACTTTTGCACCATAGATTCAATTGATTCCCCATTTAAACCATTGGAAATCTAAGAATGAGAAGAATATATTGAGATGACACTAATCTCCACTCAATGGTTTTTGACCCTTAAAAATCCAATAAAATTTCCCCAAATTTCAATTTTAGTAGTGCAGTCTAAAAATAATAAGTTTCTAAAAATAGTAATTCCTTGAATTCTATATTGTTTTAAATCATGGAATTCAAACCACTTAATCTCCCTCAATATTGATGGCATTCCACATCCTCCTCTTACTTTAAATTTTTTTATAAATTAATATGTAACCCAAAATGGAAATCAGACATCTCTTCCCATAGATAAGCATATAGTTGAATTGTGATCTTGAGTAATAAAACATCTCTTCTTAGAGAATTAATTGTTACTGTGTTATTTTTGTGTGTTCTTTAAATATTTATCAATTAAAAATTTTGAGTTTTGGATCAGTGGTATCAGAGCTCCTTATCATATGTTTGGTATTTCCTAGCTATATCAGTGAAATTTTCACTATGATATGCAACAAGATGGCCATGTTGCATGATGACAGCTCCCATGACATATTCAAATGCATCTATCATCAACTCAAAAGGTTGAATTAAATATGGTAAGGCAAGAATAGGATCTAAGAAAATTCTATTCTCCACATTTTCAAATGCCCTTTATTGTATTTCACCCCACCAAAATATAGCTTTAGCTCCTCCTTTAGTCACTTGGGTTAGTGACCAAGAAACATGTGAAAATACAAGAACAAACTTGTAATAAATTGTTTTAAGACCTAAGAAACTATGAAGTTCTATGAGGGTCCTTGGTGTAGGCCATTCTTGAATAACATAAATATTCTCTAGATCAACATGAACCCCTTCCTCATTCAAAATGTATTTGATGTACTAAATTATTTTCATCCCAAATGTGCATTTCTCAAGATTTGCATACAACTTATGCTCCCAAAGAGTTTGAAGTGCCTTATAAACATGTTGCAGATGTTCCTTCCAAGTTATGTTATAGATGAGTATGTCATTTAGGTAGACAACCATGAATTAGTTTGTGAAGGGTCACAGAATGTCATCCATCATCCTCATGAAGGTTGCAAGTGTGTTAGTTAAGCCAAAAGGCATAACTAACCATTTGAAGATCCCTTCCTTAGATTTGAACGCAGTCTTCCAAACATTGGTGTATTTGATAGGAATTTGGTGATAGCTAGATTTGAGATCAATTTTGGTGAAGAACTTCACACCATAGAATTGGTCTAGTAGGTCATCAATCCTAGGGAGGGGGTAGCGATTCTTCACAGTGATTTTATTTAGGGCTTGATAGTCAATGCAAAACCTCCATGTTCTATATTTATTTGGTACTAGGAGAATCAAGTTGTCACAGGGTGAAGATCTTGGCCTAATGTGACCCTTTTAGATTAGTTCTTGAATCTATCTTTTTATCTCATCATTCTCCAAAATTGATCTATAATACACAAGATTGTGAGGCAAAGGTGATCCTAAGATCAAATCAATAGAATGATTTACCTAGTAATGCAGTTAAACTCTAGTGGGTGACTTGAATTAGTCATCATATTCTCCTATGATTTGTCCCATCTTCTTCTATTGTTGTGTTGATTTTGTAGTCAGGACTACAACATCGAACTTCTTGGATTTCTATAGTTTGACCACCATGAGAATGAATTACTTTGTCTTCTCCACCAATCTCTTACATTGCTTGGCACTGATCAAGGAGATAGATGTGGGGGGTGGTACCTCTAGTACCATGTATCATTACATTATAAGAGTGAGGGTGATTCTTTAGGTTTGTGACTCATAGATGCCATGTCGATCATACATGAATGACTGAACAAGGATTACATCACAAACATCTAGATTGACCACATCACACAAGACTTCATATTGGAAATGTTTTATTGCATAAGAAAGAAGATATTGATGGGTGACATAAAGGTCTCTCCCTAGGCTCAACCATCCAATACTATATGGCTTTAGGTGAGGCTTCATGGATATATTTAGACTTTTCACAAATTTAGAAAATATTAAATTCTTTTGACTCCCACTATCAAGAATGAAATGCAGAGGCTTACCTTTTACCCATAATTTGGAGTGAAACAATCTTTCCTTGTTATCTAGCCTTTCCTCATGGTTATGTGATGAAGGGATGATGGTATCAGGCTTAGCATCTACAATCTCTTCTTCATCCTCTTTGACTGTAGGTTATGTATGAGATAGATTAGTAGATGTTGAGTATTGTGATTCAAAAAGTAGTGACTTGATGGCTCTACATTCTTCTTTGGAGTGAGTTCCAGTTTTGTGGTAATCACACCATTTTCTAGTCTTCCCCTTCTGAGGTTTCTTATCTTGAAACTCCTTTTGCTTCCAATTTTGGCCTCATCTTTGACCTTCCTTATCACTTTTCCATTTTGAAGGATGACTATTCATATTCTTCCTTCCATGCTTTTACTCAATCTTCATTGTGAACTTGTATGCCTCATAGAGGGTTTCCAAATTAAAGAGTTCCATTTCCCCTCATATGTACCATTGTAGTCCACCATGATATTTGATACTCTTATGTTTCTCACTTTCTTGGATGCCCAATCTTGAAAATAGAGAATGAAAAATATTTTTTTAATCTTGAATAGATTGGTCCTTATCTTGGTGAAGTTATTGCCATTGTATGTATAGATCATCATATGTTTTAATGGGATAGTATTCCTCCTTTACCGCTTCCATGAAATCATCCCAAGTAGGTTCCACCTCAAATATAATGTCATATGTACTAAGCCTCTTTTTGTACACTTCTCACCAATTTTTCTATAGGTAATGATGCATTCAAAAGAGAAAAAGTGATATTTTCTCCATCAATGAATTCCATTATCTTAGATCAAGATAGCAAGTTCTTAAACATCTTCTGGTCCACTCTATGGAAGATGATGGATACCAAGCTGATGAAGTCCACAGCCTTCCATCCATAGACTGATGGCCAGATAGAGGTGGTGAACTACTTGATTGTTCACATGATTTTGATGTATCACTCCAAACATCTATGCACATGGGATGAGGGGATTCTTTTCATACAACATGGATATAATTGGGCCCTACACAGTGTGACCAAGCACATTCCATTTAAAGTATGATTTGGGTTCCAACCCATGGCACCAATTGATATATCCATTCCATTCTCCACCATAGAATACACACCTTATGGAAGATCTGAGGCAACAAAACCAACAAAGTTCATTAAACAAATGCAACACATCCAGCAGTAAGTTCATGACATCTTGGAGAAGATGAATCAAAAGTATAAGCAATGCCATGAAAAATAAAGGATTACACACCATTTTACTATGGGTGACAAGGTTTAGTTTTGGCTTTAAAAGGAATGACTTACAGGCCCACATAGAAAAATTAGGCCTCTACAATATGGTCACTACACCATCACCATAAAATTTGAGGAAAATGCTTTTGAGTTGAACCTACTAGACTACCTTGGTATGCATATAATATTCAACATAGAGCTCCTCAAACCATGTCATCCACCTCTATTGGATAATTTAGTCATAACAAAAAAACTAGACATTGATGATCTTGATCCATAGAGTTTTGCTCTAGTGGAGGAGGATCAGATTGTGGACACCTAGATGATGACAATAAGAGTATGCTCTATTATACTTCATTAGGTGGTCAAAAGTGGCCGGCTTAGACACCAAGGTGAGTGGCTCATAAAGAATCAAATTAAGACACAAATTCCACACGTAATGAGGAATATTGATGAAAGGGGGACCATTGTGTCTCAAGGAGGGAGGAATGATTTGGGAAATAATTCAGGCGACAATTTGGGTGATGGTTCTACCCCAATTGATGATGTAAATTCTAGGAGCTAAAATTTTTGCACCGTAGCTGCAATTGACTCCTTGTTTCAACCATTGGAAAGCTAATAATGAGGAGAACATAGTGAGATGGAATTGAGTTCCACTTAATGGTTTTTTACCCTTGAAACCCCAATGAAAGTGCCCAAAATTTTAATTTTAGTAGTGCAGTCTAAAAATAGTAAGTTTCTAAAAATAGTAATTCCTCAAATTATGTGTTGTTTTAAATCATGAAAGTTGAACCACTTAATCTCCCTCAAGATTGGTGGCATTACACATCCTCCTCCTATTTTAAAAATGTGTATAAATTAATATGTAACCTAAAATTAAAATTAGACATCTCTTCCCAGAGATAAACATATAGTTGAATTACGATATTGAGTAATAAAACATCTCTTCTAAGAGAATTCATTGTTACTATGTTATTTTGTGTGTTCTTGAAATACATTTCAATCAAAACTTTTAAGTTTTAGATCAGTGGTATCAGAGCTCCTTATAATATTTTGGGTATTTCCTAACTATATCAGTGAAATTTTCACTATGATATGCAATAAGATGGCCATGTTACATGATGATAGCTCCCATGACATATTCAGATGCATTTATCATCAACTTAAAAGGTTGATGCAAATTTGGCAAGGCAAGAACAAGAGCTGAGCAAAGTCTAATCTTTAAATTCTCAAATTCCCTTTGTTTTATTTCACCCCACTAAAATGTAGCTTTAGTTCCTCCTTTAGTCACTTGGGTTAGTGACCAAACAACATGTGAAAATCCAAGAACAAACATATGATAGAAATTTGCACGACCCAAGAAGCTAAAAATTTCTATGAGGGTCCTTGGTGTAGGCCATTCTCAAATAACCCAAATATTCTCTAAATCAACATGAACCCCTTCCTCATTCACAACGTATCTGATGTACTAAATTATTTTCATCTCAAATGTGCATTTGTCAAGATTTGCATATAACTTGTGCTCTCAAAGATTTTGAAGCACCTTATGAACATGTTGTAGATGTTCCTCCCATGTTCTTCTATAGAAGAGTATGTCATCCAAGTAGATAACCATGAATGAGTTGGTAAAGGGTCATAATATGTCATCCATCATCCTCATGAATGTTGTAGGTTCGTTAGTTAAACCAAAAGGCATAACTAACCATTTGAAAAGCCCCTCCTTAGATTTGAATGCAGTATCCCAGACATCAGTGTGATGAATGCGAATTTGGTGATAGTGAGATTTGAGATCAATTTTGGTGAAGAACTTCTCACCATGGAGTTGGTCTAGTAGGTCTTCAATCCTAGGGAGGGGGTGGTAATTCTTCATAGTGATTTTATTTAGGGCTTGATATTCAATGTAAAGCATCCATGTTCTATCTTTCTTTGGTGCCAAGACAATTGAGCTACCACAGGGTGAAGAGCTTCACCTAATCTAACCCTTTTGGATCAATTATTGAATCTATCTTTTTATCTCATCATTCTCCAAAACTAATCTATGATACATAGGACTATTAGGTAAAGGTAATCCTAGGATCAAATCAATATAATGCTTTACCTGGGAATGCAATAGAACTCCTATGGGTGACTTAAATAAGTCATCATTTTATCCTATGATTTGTCCCATCTACTTTTGTTGTTGTGTTAATTATGTAGTCAGGACTGCAACATCAACCTTCTTGGATTTCTATGGTTTGATCACCATGAGAACAAATTGCCTTGTCTTTTCCACCAATCTATTACATTAATTGGCACTGATCAGGGTGATGGATGTTGGAGGTGGTACCTCTAGTACCCTATAGTGCTATGTTCTGAGAGTGAGGGTGATTCTTTTGATTTGTGATTCATAGATGCCATGTCGATCATACATGAATGGCTGACCATAGAGTACATCACAAACATCTAGATTGACCACATCACATAAGACTTCATCTTGGAAAGGTTTTATTGCTTATGAAAGAAGACACTGATGGGTGATATAGAGGTCTCTCTCTGGGCTCAACCATCTAATACTGTATGGCTTTAGGTGAGGCTTCATTTATAGATTTAGAATTTTCACAACTTTAGTAGAGATTAAATTCTTTTGACTCCTACTATCAAGAATGAAATGTAGAGACTTACCTTTTACCCATAATTGGGAGTGAATCAATCTTTCCTTGTCAACTCACCTTTCCTCATGGGTCTATGATGAAGCAATGAAGGTATCAGGCTTAACATCTATAATCTCTTATTTGTCCTCTTCGACTGTAGGTTGTGTATGAGAATGAATAGTACATGTCAAGTATTATGACTCAAAAAGTAGTGACTTGATGGCTCGACATTCTTCTTTGGAGTGAGTTCTAGTTTTATGGTAATCACACTATTTTCCAGTCTTCCCCTTCTAGGGTTTCTTATCTTAAAACTCTTTTTGCTTCTAATTTTGGTCTCATGTTTGACCCTCCTTGTCACTTTTCCATTTTGAAGGCTGACTCTTCATATTTTTCCTTCCATGCTTCTGCTCAATCTTTACTATGAACTTGAATTCCTCATAGAAGGTTTCCAAATGAAAGATTTCCATTTCCCCTCGTATGTACCATTATAGTCAACCATGACATTTGAGACTCTTATGTTTCTCACTTTCTTGGATGCCCAATCTTGTAGATAGAGAATGAAAAATGTTTGTGTAATCTTAAACAAATTGGTCCTTACCTTGGTGAAGTTTTTGCCACTGTATGTATAGATCATTATATGCTCCAATGGGATAGTATTCTTCTTTTACCACTTCCATGAAATCATCCTAGGTAGGTTCGAAATCAGGGTCAATATCATCTATACTGATCCTCTTTTTGTACAGTTCCCACCAATTTTTCATGGGCAATGATACTTTTAAAAGAGCAAAAGTAATATTTTCTCCATCAAAGAATTCCATTGTCTTAGATTGAGATAGTAGGTTCCTATGCATCTTCTAGTCCACTCTATGGAAGATGATGGATACCAAGCTGATGAAGTCCACAGCTTTCAATCCTTAGACTGATGGCTAGACAAAGGTGGTGAACTACTTGATTGTTCACATGATTCTGACGTATCACTCCAAACATCCATGCACATGGGATGAGGGTATTTTTTTCATACAACATGGATACAATAAATCATGGAAGTCAAACCACTTAATCTCCCTAAAGATTGATGACCTTCCACGTCCTCCTCCCAATTTAAAAATGTGTATAAATGAATATTTAACCTAAAATTGAAATCAAAAATCTCTTCCCAAAGATAATCATATAGTTGAATTGTGATCTTGAGTAATAAAACATCTCTTCTCAAAGAATTCATTGTTACTATGTTATTTTTGTGTATTCTTGACATATCTATCAATCAAAACTTCTAATTTTTGGATCAGTGGTATCAGATCTCCTTATCATATGTCAAATATTTTCTAACTATATCAGTGAAAGTTTCACTATGATATGCAACAGGATGGGCATGTTGCATGATGACAACTCCCATGGCATATTCAAATGCATCTGTCATCAACTCAAAAGGTTGATGTAAATATAGCAAGTTAAGAACAAGAGATAAGAAAATTTTATTCTTCAAATTCTCAAATTCCCTTTATTATATTTCACCCCACTAAAATGTAGCTTTAGCTCCTCCTTTAGTCACTTGGGTTAGTGACCAAACAACATGTGAAAATCCAAGAACAAACCTGTGATATAAATTTGCAAGACTAGAAAAGATGTGAAGTTCTATGAGGGTCCTTAGTGTAGGTAACCCAAATCTTCTTTGGATCAACATGAACCCCTTCATCATTCAAAACATACCTGAGGTATTGAATTTTTTTCATCTTGAATGTGCATTTGTCGATATTTGCATACAACTTGTGCTCTCGAAGAGTTTGAAGCACCTTACAAACATGTTGCAAATGTTCTTCTTATGTTCTACTATAGATTATTATGTCATCTTGGTAGACAACCATGAATGATTTGGTGAAGAGTCAAAGGATGTCATCCATCATCTTCATGAAGGTTTTAGGTGTGTTAGTTAAGCCAAAAGGCATAACTAATCATTCAAAGGGCCCCTCCTTAGATTTGAATGCAATATTCTAGACATCAGTGAGATTGATGGGAATTTGGTAATATCCAAATTTGAGATAAATTTTGGTGAAGAACTTTGCACCATAGAGTTCATCCAGTAAGTCATCAATACTAAGGAGGGGGTAGCGATTCTACACAGTGATTTTATTCAAGGCTCGATGATAAATATAAAGCCTTCATGTTCCATATTTTTTTGGTACTAGGATAATTGGGTGGCCATAGGGTGAAGAGCTTGGCTTGATATGACCCTTTTGGATCAATTCTTGAATCTACCTTTTTATCTCATCATTCTCCAAAACTGATCTATGATACTTAGGATTGTTAGGCAAAGGTGATCTTAGGATCAAATTGATAGAATTATTTACCTAGCAATGCAGTGGAACTCCTCTAGGTGACTTGAATAAGTCATCATATTATCATGTGGTTTGTCCTATCTACTTCTATTATTGTGTTGATTGTGTAGCCAGCACTGCAACATCAACCTTCTTGGATTTCTATGATTTGACCACCATGAGAATGAATTGTTTTTTCTTCTCCACCAATCTCTTACATTTATTGGAATTGATCAGGGAGATGGATGTGGGAGGTGGTACCTCTGGTACCTTATATCACCATGTTGCAAGAGTGAGGGTGATTCTTCAAGTTTATGATTCATAAATGCCATGTTAATCATACATGAATGGCTAACCAAGGAGTACATCACAAACATTTAGATTGACCACATCACACAAGACTTCATATTGGAAATGTTTTATTCCATATGAAAGAAGACATGAATGGGTGACATAGAGGTCTCTCCTTGGGCTCAACCATCAAATATTGTATGGCTTTGGGTGAGGCTTCAAGGATAGGTTTAGAATTTTCACAAATTTAGCAGAGATTAAATTCTTTTTACTCACACTATCAAGAATGAAATGTAGAGGCTTACCTTTTACCCATAATTTGGAGTGAAACAATCTTTCCTTGTCATCTAGCCTTTCTTCATGGGTCTGTGATGAAGTGATGATAGTATCAGGCTCAGCATCTACAATCTCTTCTTCACCCTCTTCGACTATAGGTTATGTATGAGATAGAGTAGTAGATGTCAAGTATTGTGACTCAAAAAGTAGTGACTTGATGGCTTGACATTCTTCTTTGGAGTGAGTTTCAATTTTGTGGTAATCACACCATTTTCTAGTCTTCCCTTTCTAGGGTTTCTTATCTTGAAACTCCTTTTGCTTCCAATTTTGGCCTCATGTTTGACCTTCCTTTTCACTTTTCCATGTTGAAGACTGACTCTTCGTATTCTTCCTTCCATATTTTTTCTCAATCTTCACTGCGAACTTGTATGCCTCACTGAGGGTTTTTATATTGAAGAGTTCCATTTCCCTCTGTATGTACAATTGTAGTCCACCATGATATTTGAGTGTCTTATGTTTCTCACTTTCTCGGATGCCCGATATTGTAGATAGAGAATGAAAAATTCTTATGTAATCTTGAATAGATTGGTCCTTACCTTGGTGAAGTTATTTCCATTGTATGTATAGATCATCATATCCTCCAATGGGATAGTATTCTTCCTTTACCACTTCCATGAAATCATCCCAGGTAGGTTCCACCTCAAGGCCAATGTCATCTATATTGAACCACTTCTTGTATACTTCCCACCAATTTTTCATGGGAAATGATGATTTTAAAAGAGAAAAAAGTGATCTTTTATCCATTGGTGAAATCCATTATCTCATATCAAGATAGTAGGTTCCTGAGCATCTTCTATTCCACTCTATGGAAGATGATGGATACTAAGTTGATGAAGTCCACAGCCTTCCATCTATAGATTGATGGCCAAACAAAGGTGGTGAATCAATTCATTGTTTACATGTTTTAGATGTATCACTCCAAACATCTATGCACATGGGATGAGGGGATTATTTTCATATAACATGGATATAATCAGTCCCTACATAGCTCGATCAAGTGCAGTCCATTCCAAGTATGCTTTGGGTTCCAACCCATGGCAATAATTGATATATCCATTCCATTCTCCACCTTTTAATACACACCTCATGGAATATTTGAGGTAGTAAAAGCAACAAAGGTCATTGAACAAATGTAACACATCCAGTAGAAAGTTCATGACATCTTGGAGAAGATGAATTAGAAGTATAAGCAATGCCATGATAAACATAAGATTACACACCATTTTGTTGTGGGTGGCAAGGTTTGGTTGTGGCTTCAGAAGGAATGACTTGTAGGCCCAAACATAAAAATTTATCCATTGTGATATGGTCCCTACACCATCACCAAAAAAGTTAGATAAAATGATTTTGAGTTGAACCTACTAGCCTACCTTGGTCTGCATCCAATATTCAACATGGAGTTCCTCAAACCATATCATCCACCTCTGTTGTATACTTCAGTCATAGTAGAACAGCTAGACATTGATGAACTTGATTCATATAGTTTTTTTTCTAGTGGAGGAGTATTAGATTGTGGACACTTGGATGAAGACAACAAGAGGATGTTCTATTCCACTTTATCAGGTGGTCAAAAGGGTCCAACTTAGCCACCAAGGTGAGTGGCTCATAGAGAATAAAATTAAGGATGAGGAATATTGACATGATGGATACCATTGCATCTCAAAGAGGGAGGAATGATCTAGGAAACAATTCAAGTGACAATTTAACCCCAATTGATGACAAAATTTTTGGGAGCCATAACTTTTGCACCATAGCTCTAATTCACTCCCCTTTGAACTGTTGGAAAGCTAAGAATGAGGAGAAAATGATGAGATGGCATGAATATTAAATAAATATTTTTTGACCCCTAAAAACCTAGTGAAAGTGCCCCAAATTTCAATTTTAGTAGTGCAGTCTAAAAATTTTAAGTTTCTAAAAATAGTAATTCCTTGAATTTTGTATTATTTTAAATTGTAGAAGTTGAACTACTTAATCTCCCTCGAGATTGGTGACCTTACACATCCTCCTCTTACTTTTAAAATTTGTATAAATGATTATGTAACTTGAAATGGAAATCATACATCTCTTCCCAGAGATAAGCATATAGTTGAATTGTGATCTTGAGTAATAAAACATCTCTTCTCAAAGATTTCATTATTACTGTGTTATTTTTATATGTTCTTGAAATATCTATCAATCAAAACTTTTGGGTTTTGGATCAGTTGTATTAGAGGTCCTTATCACATGTTGGGTATTTATTGATTGTATCAATGAAAGTTTCACTGTGATATGTAACAAGATGGCCATGTTACATGATGATAGCTCACATGGCATATTCAAATCCATCTGTCATCAACTCAAAAGGTTGATGTAAATTTGGCAAGGCACGAATAGGAGCTGAGCAAAGTCTATTCTTCAAATTCTCAAATCCCCTTTCTTGTATTTCACCCCATTGAAATGTAGCTTTAACTCCTCCTTTAGTCACTTGGGTTAGTGACCAAGCAACATGTGAAAATCTAATAACAAACCTTTGAGAGAAATTTGCAAGACCCAAGAAGCTATGAATTTTTATGAGGGTCCTTGGTGTAGGCTATTCTCAAATAACCTAAATCTTCTCTGGATCAACATAAACCCCTTCTCCATTCATAATGTACCTGAGTTACTAAATTATTTTCATCCCAAATGTGCATTTGTCAAGATTTGTATACAACTTGTGCTCCTAAAGAGTTTGAAGCACCTTATGAACATGTTTCTAATGTTCCTCCCATGTTCTAGTATAGATCAATATGTCATCTAGGTAGAAAACCATGAATGAGCTGGTGAAGGGTCATAAGATGTCATCCATCATCCTCATGAAGGTTGCAGGTGTGTTAGTTAAGCTAAAAGGCGTAACAAACAATTTGAAGAGCCCCTCTTTAGATTTGAATGTAGTCTTCCAGACATCATTTGGATCGATGGGAATTTGGTGATAGCCATATTTGAGATCAATTTTGGTGAATAACTTCACACCATGGATTTGGTCCAGTAGGTCATCAATCCTAGGGAGGGGGTAGTGATTCTTCACAATGATTTTATTCAGGGCTCGATAGTCAATGCAAAGCCTCCAGGTTCCATCTTTATTTGGTACTAGGATAATTGGGCTACCATAGTGTGAAGATCTTAGCTTGATATGACCATTTTGGATTAATTCTTGAATCTATAATTTTATCTCATTATGCTCCAGAACTGATCTGTGATATACAAGACTATTAGGCAAAGGTGATCCTAGGATCAAATCGATAGAATGTTTTACCTGGAATTGTAGTGGAACTCTTGTGGGTGACTTGATGAAGAATATTGAAACAATGGGTACCATTGCATCTCAAGGATGGAGGAATGATCTGGGCAACAATTCAGGTGATAATTTGGGTGACAGTTCTACCCCAATTGATGATGGAACTTCTAGGAGCCATAACTTTTGGACCATAGCTCCAATTGATTCCCCATTTAAACTGTTGGAAAGATAAGAATAAGGAGAATGAGATGATATGGAATGGAGCTTTATTAAATAGTTTTTTACCCTTGAAAACCCAATGTAAGTGCCCCAAATTTAAATTTTAGTAGTGCAGTCTAAAAATAGTAAGTTTATAAAAATAGCAATTCCCTGAATTTTGTATTATTTTAAATCATGGAAGTTGAACCACTTAATCTCCCTTGATATTGGTGACTTTACACATCATCCTCCTACTTAAAAAATTTGTATAAATGAATATTTAACCTAAAATGGAAATCAGACATCTCTTCCTAGAGATAAGCATATAGTTAAATTGTGATCTTGAGTAATAAAACATTTATTCTTAGAGAATTCATTGTTACTATGTTATTTTTGTGTCTTATTGATATATCTGTCAATCAAAACTTCTAATTTTTGGATCAGTGGCATCAAAGCTCCTTATCATATGTTGGGTATTTCCTAACTGTATTAGTGAATGTTTCACTATGATATGTAATAGGATGGCCATATTGCATGATGATAGCTCATATGGCATATTTAGATCCATCTGTCATCAACTCAAAAGGTTGATGAAAATTTGTCAAGGCAAGAATAGGAGCTAAGAAAAGTCTATTCTTCAAATTCTCAAATCCCTTTTTTTGTATTTCACCCCATTGAAATGTAATCTAATAACAAACTTGTGAGGGAAATTTATAAGACCTAAGAAGCTATGAATTTATATGAGGGTCCTTGGTGTAGGCTATTCTCAAATAACCCAAATCTTCTCTGGATCAACATAAACCCCTTCCTCATTCATAACATACCTGAGGTACTGAATTGTTTTCATTCCAAATGTGCATTTGTCAAGATTTGTATACAACTTGTGCTCTTAAAGAGTTTGAAGCACCTTATGAACATGTTTCTAATGTTCCTCTCATGTTTTACTATATATGAGTATGTTATCTAGGTAGACGACCATGAATTAGTTGGTGAAGGGTTGCAGGATGTCATCCATCATCCTCATGAAGGTTTCAGGTGTGTTAGTTAATCTAAAAGGCATAACAAACCATTTGAAGAGCCCCTCCTTAGATTTGAATGTAGTCTTCCAAAAATCAGTGGGATCGATGGGAATTTGGTGATAGCCATCTTTGAGATAAATTTTGGTGAATAATTTCACACCATGTAGTTGATCTAGTAGGTCATCAATCCTAGGGAGGGGGTAGTGATTCTTCACAGTGATTTTATTTAGGGCTTGATAGTCAATGCAAAGCCTCCATGGTCCATATTTATTTGGTACAAGGACAATTGGGATACCATAGTTTGAAGATATTAGCTTGATATGACCCTTTTTTTTATCAATTATTGAATTTATCATTTTATCTCATCATGCTCCAAAACTGATCTATGATACACAAGACTGTTAGGCAAAGATGATCCTGGGATCAAATCAATAGAATGCTTTACTTGGAAATGTAGTAGAACTCTTGTGGGTGACTTGATAAGGAATATTGACACAATGGGGACCATTAAATCTCAAGGATGGAGGAATGATCTAGGCAATAATTCAGGTGATAATTTGAGTGATGGTTATACTCTAATTGATGATGGAACTTCTAGGAGCCATAACTTTTGCACCATAGCTCTAATTGATTCCCCGTTTGAACCGTTGGAAAGATAATAATAAGGAGAATGATATGAAATTGTATGTACCTTTGTTCAATAGTTTTTATGATTAAAAACCCAATGGAAGTGCCCCAAATTTCAATTTTAGTAGTGCAGTCTAAAAATAGTAAGTTTCTAAAAATAGTAATTCCTCAAATTCTGTATTGTTTTAAATCATGGAAGGTAAACCACTTAATCTCCTTCGATATTGGTGACTTTACACATCATCCTTATAGTTAATTTTTTTTTATAAATTAATATTTAACCTGAAATGGAAATCAGGCATCTCTTCCCAGAGATAAGCATATAGTTAAATTGTGATCTTGAGTAATAAAACATCTCTTCTTAGAGAATTCATTGTTAATGTGTTATTTTTGTGTCTTATTGGCATATCTGTCAATCAAAACTTATAAGTTTTGGATCAATGGTATCAGAGCTCCTTATCATATGTTGGGTATTTCCTGACTGTATTAGTGAATGTTTCAATGTGATATGTAATAGGATGGCCATATTACATGATGAGATCTCCCATGGCATATTCAGATGCATCAATCGTCAACTAAAAAGGTTGACTCAAATATGGCAAGGCAAGAATAGGAGTTAAGAAAAGTCTATTATTCAAATTCTCAAATACCTTTTGTTGTATTTCACCCCGCTAAAATGTATCTTTAGCTCTTCCTTTAGTCACTTGGGTTAGTGACCAAGAAACATGTGAAAATCCAAGAACAAACATATGATATAAATTTGTGAGACCCAAGAAGGATGAAGTTCTATGAGGATCCTTGGTATAGGACATTCTTGAATAATCTAAATCTTTTCCTTGTCAACATGAACCCCTTCCTCATTCACAATGTACCTGAGGTATTGATTTGATTTCATCCTAAATATGTATTTGTCAAGATTTACATACAAATTGTGCTCTTGAAGAGTTTGATGCACCTTACAAACATGTTTTAAATGTTCCTCCCATGTTCTACTATAGATGAGTATGCCATCTAGGTAGAAAACCATGAATGAGTTGGTGAAGGGTCTCAGGATGTCATCCATCATCCTCATGAACATTAGAGGTGCGTAAGTTAAGCTAAAAGGTATAACTAACCATTCAAAGAGCCCTTCCTTAGATTTGAATGGAGTCTTCTAGAAATTTATGGAATTGATGGGAATTTAGTAATATCTAGATTTGAGATCAATTTTGGTGAAGAACTTTGCACCATACAGTTATTTTAGTAGGTCATCAATCCTAAGGAGGAGATAGCGATTCTTTAAAATGATTTTATTCAAGGCTTGATAGTCATTTCAAAGCCTCCATGTTCCATATTTCTTTGGTCCTAGGACAATTGGGCTACCATAGGGTGAAGAGTTTGGTCTGATGTGAACCTTTTGGATCAATTCTTGAATCTATCTTTTTATTTCATCATTCTCCAAAACTGATCTATGATACATAAGACTATTAGGTAAAGGTGATCCTAGGATCAAATTGATAGAAATGCTTTACCTAGAAATGCAGTGGAACTCCTGTGGGTGACTTGATTAAATCATCATATTCTCCTATGATTTGTTCCATCTACTTATATTCTTGTGTTGATTGTGTAGTCAAGACTGCAACATTAGCATTCTTGGATTTCTATGGTTTGACCACCATGAGAATG
This sequence comes from Torreya grandis, assembly GCA_037957365.1. Lineage (NCBI taxonomy): Eukaryota > Viridiplantae > Streptophyta > Pinopsida > Cupressales > Taxaceae > Torreya > Torreya grandis. The sequence continues at coordinate 873,248 of JARHVA010006279.1, forward strand.
AACTACTTTGTCTTCTCCACCAATCTCTTACATTACATAGCACTGATCAGGGAGACATATGTAGGAGGTGGTACCTATGGTACCCTGTAGCACTACGTTCTAATAGTGAGGGTGATTCTTTGGGTTTATTATTCATATATGCCATGTCGATCATACACGAATGGCTGACCAAGTAGTACACCACAAACATATAGATTGACCACATCACATAAGACTTCATCTTGGAAAGGTTTTATTGCATATGAAAGAAGACACTTATGGGTGACATGGAGGACTCTCCCTAGGCTCAACCATCCAATACTATATGGTTTTGGGTGAGGCTTCATGTATAGATTTAGACTTTTTACAACTTTAGCAGAGATTAAATTTTTTTGACTCCCACTATCAAGAATGAAATGTAGAGGCTTACCTTTTACCCATAATTTGGAGTGAAACAATCTTTCCTTGTCATTTGGCCTTTCCTCATAGGTCTATGATGTAGCGATGATGGTATCAAGCTCAATATCTACCATTTTATTCCATCATTATATTTGAGAGTCTTATGTTTCTCACTTTTTTATGCCTAATCTTACAGACAGAGAATGAAAAATGTCTATGTAATCTTAAATAGATTGGTCCTTATCTTAGTGAAGTTATTGCCACTATATGTACAAATCATCATATTCTCTAATGGGATAGTATTTTTTCTTTACCACTTCCATGAAATCATTCTAGGTAGCTTCTACCTCAAGGCCAATGACATCTATACTAAACCTCTTTTTGTATACTTCCCACCAATTTTTCATAGGGAATGATGCTTTCAAAAGAGCAAAAGTGATCTTTTCTCCATCGATGAATTTAATTGTCTCATATTGAGATAGTAGGTTATTGAGCATCTTCTAGTCCACTATATGGAAGATGATGGATACTAAGCTGATGAAGTCCATAGCCTTCCATCCACAAACTGATGGCCAAATAGAGATGGTGAACTACTTGATTATTCACATGTTTTAGATGTATCACTCCAAACATCCACACACATGGTATGAGGGGCTTCATTTCATACAACATGGATACAATTGAGCCTTGCACAACTTGACCAAGCATAGTCCATTCCAAGTATGCTTTGGATTCCAACCCATGGCAAAAATTGATATAGCCATTCCATTTTCCACCATGGAATATATACCTCATGGAAGATCTAAGGTAGTAAAAGAAACAAATTTCATTAAACAAATGTAACACATCCAATAGCAAGTTCATGACATCTTGGAGAAGATGAATCAGAAGTATGAGCAACACCATGATAAACATAGGATTACACACCATTTTTTTGTGGGTGAAAATTTTTGGTTATGGATTCAAAAGGAATGACTTACACACCCACACAAAAAAATTAGGCCTCTACGATATGGTCACTAAACCATCACCATAAAATTTGAGGAAAATGCTTTTGAGTTGAACCTACTAGCCTACCTTGGTATGCATCTAATATTCAACATAGAGCTCCTCAAACCATGTCATCCACCTCTATTGGATAATTTAGTCATAACAAAAAAACTAGACATTGATGATCTTGATCCATAGAGTTTTGCTCTAGTGGAGGAGGATCAGAGTGTGGACACCTGGTTAAAGACAACAAAAGGATGCTCTATTTTGGTTTATCAAGTGGTCAAAATGGGCCAGCTTAGCCACCAATATGAGTGGCTCATAGAGAATAAAATTAAGACACAACTACCACACCTGATGATGAATATTGATGTAATGGGGGCCATTACATCTCAAGGAGGGAGGAATGATCTGGGCACTAATTTAGGTGACAATTTGGGTGATGGTTCTACCCCAATTGATGATAGAACATCTGAGAGCCATAACTTTTGCACTGTAGCTCCAATTGACTCCCTATTTGAACCATTGGAAAAATAAGAATGAGGAGAACATGGTGAGATGGAATGGATCTCTACTCAATGGTTTTTTATCCCCAAAATCGCAATAGAAGTGCCCCAAATTTCAATTTTAGTAGCGTAGTCTAAAAATAGTAAGTTTCTAAAAATAGTCATTCCTCAAATTTTGTATTATTTTAAATCATGGAAGTCAAACCACTTAATCTTCCTCGAGATTAGTGACCTTACACCTCCTCCTCCTACTTTGAAAATGTGTATAAATGAAGATGTAACCTAAAATGGAAATATGACATCTCTTCCTAGAGATAAGCATATAGTTGAATTGAGATCTTGAGTAATAAAACATCTCTTCTCAAAGAATTCACTATTACTATGTTATTTTTGTGTGTTCTTGAAATTTTTATCAATTAGAACTGAGTTTTAGATATGTCCTTATCATATGTCAGGTATTTCTTGACTATATCAGTGAAAGTTTCACTATGATATTCAATAGGATGGCCATGTTACATGATGATAGCTCCCATGGAATATTCAGATGCATCTGTCATCAACTCAAAAGGTTGATGCAAATTTGACAAGGCAAGAACAGGAGTTGAGAAAAGTTTGTTCTTCAAATTCTCAAATTCCCTTTATTGTATTTCACCCCACTGAATTGTAGCTTTAGCTCCTCCTTTAGTCACTTGGGTTAGTGACCAAACAACATGTGAAAATCCAAGAACAAACTGTGATAGAAATTTACAAGACCCAAGAAGTTGTAAAGTTTTATGAGGGTCCTTGGTGTAGGTCATTCTTGAGTAACCCAAATATTATCTAGATCAACATGAACCCCTTCCTCATTCAAAATGTACCTGAGGTATTGAATTTTTTTCATCCTAAATGTGCATTTGTCAAGATTTGCATACAACTTGTGCTCTTGAAGAGTTTGAAGCACCTTATGAACATGTTGCAGATGTTCCTCTCATGTTATATTATAGATGAGTATGATAGCTAGGTAGACAACAATGAATGAGTTGGTCAAGGGTCGTAATATGTCATCCATCATCCTCATGAAGGTTGCAAGTGTGTTAGTTAAGCCATAAGGCATAACTGACCATTCAAAGAGCCCCTCCTTATATTTGAATGTAGTCTTCTAGACATTGATGGGATTGATGGGAATAGGGTGATAGCCAGATTTGAGATCAATTTTGGTGAATAACTTTTCACCATGAAGTTGGTCTAGTAGGTCATCAATCCTAGGGAGGAGGTAGTGATTCTTCACAGTGATTTTATTCAAGGCTCAATAGTTAATACAAAGCCTCCATGTTCCATCTTGCTTTGGTTCCAAGACAATTGGACTGCCATAGGGTGAAGAGTTTGGCCTAATGTGACCTTTTTGGATCAATTTTTGAATCTATCTTTTTATCTCATCATTCTCCAAAACTGATATGTGATACATAGGACTATTAGGTAAATGTGATCTTGGGATAAAATCAATAGAATGTTTTACCTAGCAATGTAGTGGAACTCCTATGGGTGACTTGAATAAGTCATCATATTCTCCTATGATTTGTCCCATTTGCTTCTATTGTTGTGTTGATTATGTAGTGAGGACTGCAATATCAGCCTTCTTAGATTTCTATGGTTTGACCACCATGAGAATGAACTCCTTTGTCTTCTCCACTAATATATTACATTACTTGGAAATGATCAGGGAGATAGATGTGGGAGGTGGTACCTCTAGTACCCTGTAGCATAACGTTTGAAGAGTGACGGTGATTCTTTAAGTTTGTGATTCATAGATGCCATGTCAATCATACATGAATGACTGACCAAGGAGTACATCACAAACATCTAGATTGACCACATCACACAAGACTTCATCTTGGAAAGTTTTTATTACATATGAAATAAGACACTAATGGGTGACATAGAGGTCTCTTCCTAGGCTCAACCATCCAATATAGTATGGCTTTGGGAGAGGCTTCATGGATAAATTTAGAATTTTCACAACTTTAGAAGAGATTAAATTCTTTTGACTCCCACTAATAAGAATGAAATGTAGAGGCTTACATTTTACCTATAATTTGGAGTGAAACAATCTTTCCTTGTCATCTAGCCTTTCCTCATAGGTCTATGATGAAGTGATGATGGTATCAGGCCCAACATCTATAATCTCTTCTTCATCCTCTTCTATTGTAGAATGTGTATGAGATAGAGTAGTAGATTTTGAGTATTGTGACTCAAAAATTAGTGACTTGATGGATAGAAATTATTCTTTGGAGTGAGTTCCAATTTTGTGGTAATCACACCATTTTCTAGTCTTCCCCTTCTATGGTTTCTTATCTTGAAACTCCTTTTACTTCCAATTTTGGCCTCATGTTTGACCTTCCTTATCACTCTTCTATTTTGAAGGTTGACTCTTTGTATTCTTCTTTCCATCCTTCTGCTCAATCTTCACTACGAACTTGTATGCCTCACCGAGGGTTCCATAGCCTTCCATCCACAAATTGATGGCCAAATAGAGGTGGTGAACTACTTGATTGTTCACATGATTTAGATGTATCACTCCAATCATCCATGCACATGGGATGAGAGGTTTATTTTCATATAACATGCATATAATTAGGCCCTGCATAGCTCGACCAAGCACAGTCCATTCCAAGTATGCTTTGAGTTCCAAACCATGACACCAATTGATATAGTCATTCCATTCTCCACCATGGAATACACACCTCATGGAAGATATGAGGTAGCAAAAGCAATAAAGTTCATTGAACAAATACAACACATCTATTAGCAAGTTCATGACATCTTGGAGAAGATGAATTAGAAGTATACGTAATGCCATGACAAACATATGATTACACGCCATTTTATTATGGGTGACAAGGTTTGGTTGTAGCTTTAGAAGTAATGACTTTTAAGTGCACATAAAAAAATTTCCCCTATGATATGGTCCCTACACCATCACCAAAAAAGTTGGAGAAAATGCTTTTGAGTTGAACCTACCAGCCTACCTTGGTTTGCATCCAATATTCAATGTGGAGCTCCTCAAACCATATCATCTACCTATGTTGGATACTTTAGTTCTAGTAGAACAACTAGAAATTGATGAGATTGATCTAAATATTTTTTCTCTAATGGAGGAGGATCAAATTTTAGACACCTGGATGAAGAAAACAAGAGGATGTTCCATTCCACTTTATCGGTTGGTCAAAAGGGGCTAGCTTAGCCACCAAGGTGAGTAGCTCATAGAGAATAAAATTAAGACACAACTACCATAACTAATAATTAGTATTGATGAAATGGGGGCCATTGTGTCTCAAGGAGGGAGGAATGATCTGGGTAATAATTTAGGTGACAATTCAGGTAATGGTTCTACCCCATTTGATGATAGAACTTCTGGGAGCCATAATTTTTACACTGAAACTCTAATTGACTCCCTGTTTGAGCCATTAGAAAGCTAAGAATGAGGAGAACATGGTGAGATGGTATGGAGCTCTGATTAATGGGTTTTGACCCTTGAAAACCTAATGGAAGTGCCTTAAATTTCAATTTTAGTAGTGCAGTCTAAAAATAGTAAGTTTCTAAAAATATTAATTCCTTGAATTTTGTATTATTTTAAATCATTTAAGTCAAACCACTTAATCTCCCTCGAGATTGGTGACCTTCCAAATCCTCTTCCTACTTCCAAAATGTGTATAAATGAATATGTAGCCCAAAATGGAAATCAGACATCTCTTCCCAGAGATAAGCATATAGTTGAATTGTGATCTTGAGTAATAAAACATCTCTTCTCAGATAATTTATTATCACTCTATTATTTTTAGGTTATTGAAATATCTATCAATCAAAACTTATAAGTTTTGGATTAGTAGTATCATATATCCTTATCATATGTTGGGTATTTCTTAACTGTATCAGTGAAAGTTTCACTATGATATGCAACAAGATAGCCATGTTACATGATGATAGCTCCCATGGCATATTCAGATGCATCTATCATCAACTCAAAAGTTTGATGTAAATTTGGTAAAGCAAGAATAAGATCTCAACAAATTTTGTTCTTTAAATTCTCAAATGCCCTTTGTTGTATTTCACCCCACTAAAATGTAGCTTTAGCTCCTCATTTAGTCACTTGGGTTAGTGACTAAGCAACATGTGAAAATCCAAGAACAAACATATGATAGAAATTTGTGAGACCCAAGAAGCTATGAATTATTGTGAGGGTCCTTGGTGTAGGCCATTCTTGAATAATCTGAATCTTCTCTTTATCAACATGAGCCTCTTCCTCATTCACAATGTACCTGAGGTACTGATTTGATTTCATCCTAAATGTGCATTTGTCAAGATTTGCATACAACTTGTGCTCTCGAAGAGTTTGAAGCACCTTAAAAACATGTTTTAGATGTTCCTCCCATGTTCTACTATAGATGAGTATGTCATCTAGGTAGAAAACCATGAATGAATTGGTGAAGGATCTTAGGATGTCATCCATCATCCTCATGAACATTGCAAGTGCATTAGTTAAGCTAAAAGGTATAACTAACCATTCAAAGAGACCCTCCTTAGATTTAAATGCAGTCTTCTAAAAATCAATTTAATTCATGGGAATTTGGTGATAGCTAGATTTGAGATCAATTTTGGTGAAGAACTTTGCACCACGGAGTTGGTCTAGTAGGTCATCAATCCTAGGGAGGAGGTAGCGATTCTTTACAATGATTTTATTCAAGGCTCAATAATCAATGCAAAGCCTCCATGTTCCATATTTATTTGGTGCTAGGATAATTGGACTACCATAGGGTGAAGATCTTGGCCTGATGTGAACCTTTTGGATCAATTCTTGAATCTATCTTTTTATCTCATCATTCTCCAAAATTGATCTATGATACATACGACTGTTAGGTAAAGGTGATCCTAGGATCAAATAGATGGAAATGCTTTACCTAGACATGCAGTGGAACTCCTATGGGTGACTTGATTAAGTCATCATATTCTCCTATGATTTGTTTCATCTACTTCTGTTATTGTGTTGATTGTGTAGTTAGGACTGCAACATCAACATTCTTGGATTTCTATGGTTTGACCACCATGAGAATAAATTGCTTTGTCTTCTCCACCAATCTCTTACAATAATTAGCACTGATCAGAGAGACATATGTGAGAGGTGGTGTCTATGGTACCCTGTAGCACCATGTTCCAAGAGTGAGGGTGATTCTTCATGTTCATGATTCATAGATGCCATGTCAATCATACATGAATGACTAACCAAAGATTACATCACAAAAAATTTGATTGACCACATCACACAAAACTTCATCTTGGAAAGGTTTTATTGCATATGAAAGAAGACACTGATGGGCGACATAGAGGTCTCTTCCTGGGCTCAACCTTCCAATATTGTATGGCTTTGGGTGAGGCTTCATGGATAGATTTAGACTTTTCACAAATTTAGTAGAGATTAAATTCTTTTGACTCCTACTATCAAGAATTAAATGTAGAGGCTTACCTTTTACCCATAATTTGGAGTAAAACAATCTTTCCTTGTCATCTAGCCTTTCCTCATAGGGTTGTGATGAAGCGATGATGGTATCGAGCTCAACATCTATAATCTCTTCTTCATCCTCTTTGACTATAGGTTATGTATGAGATAGAGTAGTAGATGTCAGGTATTGTGACTCATAAAGTAGTGGATTGATGGCTCAACATACTTCTTTGGAGTGAGTTCTCATTTTGTGGTAATCACACCATTTTTTAGTCTTCCCCTTCTGGGGCTTCTTATCTTAAAACTACTTTTGCTTCCAATTTTGGCCTCATGTTTGACCTTCCTTATCACTTTTCCATTTTGAAGGCTGACTCTTCATATTATTCCTTCCATACTTCTACTCAATATTCATTGTGATCTTGTATGCCTCACTAAGGGTTTCCAAATTTAAGAGTTCCATTTCCCTTTGTATGTAGCATTATAGTCCACCATGATATTTGAGATTCTTATGTTTCTTACTTTCTTGGATGTCTAATCTTGCAGACAGAGAATTAAAAATGTCTATGTAATCTTGAGCAAATTGGTCCTTACCTTGGTGAAGTTGTTGCCATTGTATGTATAGATCATCATATGCTCTAATGGGATAGTATTCTTCCTTTACTACTTTCACAAAATCATCCTAGGTAGGTTCCACATCAAAGCCAATGTCATCTGTACTAAACCTCTTTTTGTACACTTCCCACCAATTTTTCACAGGCAATGATGATTTCAAAAGAGCAAAATTGATCTTTTCTCCATTGATGAATTCCATTGCCTCAGATTGTGATAACAGGTTCCTGAGCATCTTCTGGTCCACTCTATGGAAGATGATAGATACCAAGCTGATGAAGTTCATAGCCTTCCATCCGTAGACTGATGGCCAGATAGAGGTGGTGAACCTCTTGATTGTTCACATGATTTTGATGTATCACTCCAAACATCCATGCACATGGGATGAGGGTCCTCTTTTCATACAACATGGATACAATCAGGCCTTGCATAGCTTGACCAAGCACAGTCCATTCTAAGTATACTTTGGGTTCTAACCCATGGCACCAATTAATATAGTTGTTTCATTCTCCACCATGGAATACACACCTCATGGAAGATCCGTGGTTGCAAAAGAAATAAAGTTCATTTAAAAAATGTAACACATCTAGTAGCAAGTTCATGACATCTTGGAGAAGATGAATCATAAGTATAAGTAATGCCATGATAAACATAAGATTGCACACCATTTTTCTATGGGTGACAAAGTTTGGGTGCAGATTTAGAAGGAATGACTTGTAGGCCCACATAGAAAAATTCATCCTCTGTGATATTATCCCTACACCATCACTAGAAAAGTTGGAGAATTTTTTTTTAATTGAACCTACCAGCCTACCTTGGTCTACATCCAATATTCAACATGGAGCTCCTCAAACCATATCATCGACCTCTGTTGGATACTTTAGTCATAGTAGAACAACTATACATTGATGATCTTGATCCACATAGTTTTACAACAGTGGAGGAGGATTAGATTTTGGACACCTAGATGAAGACAATAATAGGATGCTCTATTCCACTTTATTAGGTGGTCAAAAGGGACCAACTTAGCCACCAAGGTGAGTGGCTCATAAAGAATCAAATTAAGACACAACTACCACACCTGATGAGGAATATTGATGTAATAGGGACCATTACATCTCAATGAGTGAGGAATGATTCAAGCAATAATTTAGGTTATAATTCGGGTGATGGTTCTATCCCAATTGATGACAGAACTTTTGGGAGCCATAACTTTTGCACCATAGCTCTAATTGACTCCCCATTTAAACCATTGGAAAGATAAGAATGAGGATAATGCAGTGAGATGGCATGCATATTTTCTCAATGGTTTTTTACATTTGAAAACCCAATGGGAGTGCCCTAAATTTAAATTTTAGTAGTGTAGTCTAAAAGTAGTAAGTTTCTAAAAATAGTAATTCCTTGAATTCTATATTGTTTTAAATCATGGAAGTCAAACCACTTAATCTCCCTTGAGATTGGTGACCTTCCACATCCTCCTCATACTTTCAAAATGTGTATAAATTAAGATATAACCCAAAATATAAATCAGACATCTCTTCCCAGAGATAAACATATAGTTGAATTGTGATCTTGAGTAATAAAACATCTCTTCTTAGAGAATTCATTGTTATTGTGTTATTTTTTTGTGTTCTTGAAATATCTATCAATTAAAACTTCTTAGTTTTGGATCAATAAGCATATAATGGTATCATGTCAAAGTACATATAAATTAATGAAGTTCAAAATATCAAATCACAACAATCCCTTAGATGCATGATATGGATCATGGCAACATCTAGAAGTAACAAGCTTATAAAAAAATTAAGAAAACATATAAGAACACACAATGACACACAAAGAGTGGAATAAGGAGACAAAAAACAAGGGGAGCACATGTTAAAATGTCCATACGCCAAATAAATAATTAGGACTCAGGGCACTGGGGCCAAAAAAAAGAAACATGTTAAATTGTTCCACAATCGACATAAGGAAGCAAACGAGTACACTCAAGTAATTAATGTGGTAAGATGAAATATAATTGATATATGAGCAGCTATAATATTCATGTCATAAAATTTCTTGCATACATGTGTTATCAAAATGCACTACAAAATATAATATCAAGTACACTATGTAAGATAGTATCATTTTGAACACTATTTCACTCACGATTAACATTATTAGGTTTTATTATTAACTATCTTGGAGTAAAATTATTGTCTATAGTGGATGTTCAAATTGAATTATTGAAACTATGATTAATGTATCAGTAAAATCCTTTCTAATCTAGGTGTTTAAAATGTGTTGATATGAGAGATTATGTCACTTAAACACAGATATTTGATGCTAACTAATTTCTCAAACCTTAATGAACTCATTAAAAAACACCATGAATGTAAAACAAAGGGATCACATGGTTTTTATCACTTTCAAATACACACACACACACACACACACACACACACACACACACACACACACACACACACACACACACACACACACACACACACACACACACACACACACAAAAAAAAAAAAAACAACAACTAACCATCTAATCCATCACTTTTAAGTAACTTAAATCTCTACTACATCATCTATAACAACTAATAAAAATTTTTTATAAAAATTTGGATATCTGAGGCTAAACATTTATTCAAACCCTATCATAGTCATAAAAAACATAATTAATTAATAATTAAAACTAAATTAGAAACCATGATGTAACTTAATAATAGTTCATCTGTATAGATATTGTATTTAATATACTTCATGCATTTTGTACATACCATGCAACCATTGCAGTCCATAAGACATCATGTTGTGGCATTTTGTCAAACAATTGACCTTTTTTGTAAGTTGAAAAATGTATTTAATTAAAATATTAATTTTATACTTATCCCAATTATTTTTAATCTATTTTAATACTCAAATTGGCATCCCTAATTTGGCTATGATGATTGTCATGGGTTTGATTCCCTCAACCCATTTTCACATTACACAATTTGACCATTCATAGCCAGGGCCAAAAATATTGTTAAGCTTTTCAATACCTAAATATTATTATATATCAATCATATGAATCTAAGGTAACCTAATTACATTTATAAAAAACTAATGTAAATAAAAATCTTAGATTAGAGCTTACCTCTAATTAGAAGACTGGTTGAACTGCATTTCTTTATAGATTTACAAATAGTTCATAGTATTGTCTCTCATAGCAATTGTCAATCTAGAATTAGGTGTAATTATGAATGCACTATGTAGAAACATTGAAAATGTCACAAAATACGAGGAAGATCTTTGGATTTATATCAAACAATTCTTTGTTGTGTGTATTGACTTTGGTTTCACTTCTCCTGAGGGTTGCCATGCCAAATCTATCCATCCCATTTATTCCTCATGCACACTTGATAGACAATGTTTTAAATCTCTATGTTATTATGAAAACCATCCTTAATTCTCTTTACTCAACTTGGATTTAGTTATTTTAATTGTCTGTTCCTCTAAAGAACAATGCATAGGCATCCATTCAAAATGCATTTGGGGGTTTGAACATAGGGCATACATAAATGGTGAAAGACTTATGATGAATTGCCTTAGCATAAGGAGGAATGGAATGGTATCCCTTGTGGTTTTAGCTTGAAAATATTGTAAAGAATTCTGCCCTATTGTAACTGACTTGGTGAATTCATTGATGGAAGTATGTTTCCCTTGTCTTAGGCTTGTAAAAAGCCCACAAAATTTGATCAACATGTAATTTTTCTTGTTTTTAGTTGTCAATTTGATACCAACATCCAAGATGATGTGATAGGAGGGAATCTTATCAATATGTTTTCTCATAACCTACTCTACTGCTCATCAAATCTTGACATGACAGGAATGGCATCCCTAGATCCACAAATGAATCTAGGGTATCTTCCTCCCAATATAAATGCTTCCATCATAAAAACTGATTAAAAAGAGGTGATATAAGGTTGAAAAAAAATTAAAACATATTCAGGACACAAATGAAATCATGACATGTGCCAAGCAATATTTCAATTTTATTTGATTGAAATATTTCCATGTTCTGACACATGCTCAATAATATTTCATTTTTAATTGGAACGAAATTTTCCCTTGTTTGGAGGGTCCCAACCAAGCCATCCTCCTTTGGTGTATCAACATTTTTGTAGTTTACATATTTTTATTGGATTTAAAGATCATCTCATCAATTAGAATATTCAAAAGAGAGAGTTCACAGTTGGGATTTTCCACACATAGGCAAAGCAAATGCTAGTTTATTAATTCACATTCTGAATATTCAATCACAATGTTAGATTATGGAAATATGCTAAATATAAAAATTAAAATACAAAATAGTAATATGATCATGTATTAATGAAGAATATATAATACTTAGCTTATTTACTAATGCACTGGTGGACCTTAGAAGTGAAGGTGTGGAAACAGTCAAATTGATGTTCAATGTTTATTAGTTAATTTTTAGAAATTAGCCTTTTGTCATCCTAGACATGACTATTAGATTCATGACACTAGCTTCAATGATTTTATCAAAATTTGGCACCTATCTTGTATGGAATATCAACACTTTTATGTAAATTAGACCTTCACCTTATAGATGTCACTGTCACCTTGTAGATTATTTATCTAGATCTCATGCACATGTAACTTCAATATTAGTGTATAGTTCAAAACCCTATGCCCTCTAATTAAAACATGTGATCTTAAAAAATAAGGGTTAGTGGGGTCAATCAAAGTCAATAATACCTTAGACACCCCTCTATCATTGAGTACTTCCTTCATAGCCACTACATAAAAGAGGGCATAAGACATATTATTTCTCCCTTATGTGTGAGTGTGTGTGTGAATAATGGTGTAATATGTTATATGTGAGTGAATGTAATGATCTAGCTTAAACTTGATAAATTCCATCCATGTGATATTATTTAAATGTTTTAGACATATAGAAAGACTGCTTCTATGATTGATATGGAAATAGGGAAGAATAATACAATATTGAATGATTGAAAGATTATTTTGCTTAATAATTTGTAGATGTCTGCTTGAATAGTGCTTGATCTTGATTGATAATAATGAATGATATCTTACATGAATTTATATTACTTCTTTTCAAATGAGTCTCATAGGGGGTTGATTAACACACTTTCACTGACCCTTAGATATTAATAAATTCTCATATTTGAGGCTCTATGAAGTGTAGACACTAGTGTTGGAACTAGGGTACTAGCATCAGCACTAGTGTCCAGGTATCAATGATAGTGTCTTGGAAAGTAGATAATTTTTCAATATTTTTATCTGATAATGTAACATTTTATACTAAGTTTTAGGCATCTTTAGCTTACATTTGATCTAAATAATCAACATTATTGGGTAAGGCAATAAAAAAATCATTTAGGCATAGTGAGATGGCAAATGCAAGCCTTTCATCTTTGAATAAGTCATGGACATGGGTTGAGCCCCTAGTGATATTTGTCAAGTGTGTAAGACTAGTTCATAATATAAAATCTATATTTAGCATCTATGTTTTCCTCACGTTTAATCTAGTAATGCATAAGGATGAATTACTTGTTTAAAGGAAATAAATGCATATTGTGGTGTGTAAAACACATCTTTCTTAGACATGTGCCCTATCAAACATTATTGTATGTGTATTACTTGTAAACAAGAGAATGTTATAGGTGACATTAGTTCATATAATATAAAAATTGAAATAATTGAAATGCTTGAAACAAAAGATATCAAGTAAGGAGTACACATGTGTGTCAATGCAATGGTGTTTCCCCTTTTGTATTTTACTTGGTAATGATGCTTCCTAACTAAAGCATTGGATATAGAATCACAACTAAACCTTGGAGAAGTGAATATGATAATAAAAAGGTGATCATGCCAAAAATACAATGCAAGGGTGAGTTTTTCCCAAGGCCATCATGAGCACTAAATATTAATTGCATAACCCAAATGTTAACATAATATAGGATATCTCATCTAGTTCAATGGTATAACCATATAAAACTAAAAAATAGAAGTAGTGGCAAGTCCATGGAGGGCATCTAATCTTGATTATCCTACTCAAAGAAGCCAAATTTTGTAGATATATAAAGACTTTAATAGTGCTTCTTGGTAAGGTTGATACATGAATATTTATATATAATTTTGTACGTGTATCTATATTTTTGTGCATTTTCATGGCATATTCACCTCAGATTTGTCTCAAGCTGATTTATTTGTCAAATTGTAACCTCTACTTTATAACTATGTAAAAACCCATCACAAATTTAAAAAAATTTATCCCAAATCTATGAATATTGGTGCTAAATGCATAATATTTTGACCCGTGTGTGTACAATGAAACATATAAACTGTATCATTTTTTTCTAATTATACCAATTATATGTCTGTGGACTCGTGTCTCTATAACATGTCCCCACTAATAAAATGTGGTAGTCACCTTGTCTCAAAAGCATAATATAATCATGTTATATTTGTATAAATCATGTAGTAAAGAAGCATATATTGGTATTGTGTCTAAGTGGATATATCAATGAAGTTAAAATATCAAATTTTAACAATCTCTAAGATGCATGATATGGATCATAGAAACATATAGAAGTAACAATCTTATAAAAAAATTAAGAACACATACAAGAACACTCAATTCCACCCAAAGAGTGGTTTAAGAAGACCACAAAAAAGGGGAGGACATGTTCAAATGTCCACACACCAAATAAATAATCAACACTCATGGCATTGGGGCCAAAAAACAAAAAAGATGTTAAATTGTTCCATAATCAACATAAGGAAGAAAACAGGGAGTACACTCAAGTAATTCATGTGACAAGATGAAATTTAAGTGAAATATAATAAACTATTATAGTCATGTCATACAAGTCCCTACATACATGTGTTATAAAAATACAATGTAAAATATCATATCAAGCACACTATGTAAGATAGTATCATTTTGAATGCCATTTCACTCATGATTAACCTTAGTAGGTTTTATGATTAACTGTCTTGGATTAAACTTCTTTTGTTATAGTGGATGTTCATATTGAATTACGAAAACTATGATTACCATATGGGTCAAATCCTATCTAATTTGGGTGTTTGAAATATGTTGATATCAAATATTTTGCCACTTAAACACATAGATTTGATGTTAACTAATTGTTCAAAACCTAATGCAATCATAAAAAAATACCATTCAAATGTAAAACAAGGGGATCACATGGGTTGTATGAAATTGAATTTACTGAAATAATTAATCATCTAATCCATCACTTTTAAGTAGCTTAAATCTCAATTGCATCATCTATAATAGTTGATAAAACATTTTGTATAAATTTGGATATCTAAGGCTAAACCATTGTTCAAAACCTATCATAGTCATCAAAAACATCATTATTTAAAATTGGAAACTAAATTTGAAACCATAAAATAACTTATTATTAGTCCATATGTATGGAAGTTTTATTTTAGATGCTTCACACATTTTGTACATACCATGCAACCATTATAGTCCATAAGACATCTTGTTGTTGCATTTTGTCAAACAATTCATTATTTTCTATAAGTTTCAGTATGTATTTAATTAAAATATTATTTGTATACTTATCCCAGTTATTTGTAATCTATTTTAATACTCAAATCAACATTGCTCATTTAGATGTGATTATTATCATGGGTTCAATTGCCTCACCCCATTTCCATGTTGCATAATGAGACCATTAATATCTAGGGACTAAATATTGTTAAGATTTTCAACACCTAAAAATTATTATAGATCAATAGTATCGAGCTATACTAACCAAATTCCATTTATAAAAAATAAATTCAAATGAAAACTTTGGATTAGAGCTTACCTCCAATTAGAAGACTGGCTGAAGTGAATTTTTTATAGATTTGTAGAGCGCTCACAATATTGTCTCTCATAGAAAATTGATTAACATATAATTTTCATTATTTAAAATCATTGATATGATACCAATAGCAAAGACAATGTGATGGGAGTGCATATTATCGATATGTTTTCTCACAACCTACTCTACTACTCATCAACTCTCGATGTGATAGGAATGGCATCCCTAGATACACAGATCAATATAGGGTGCCTTCCTCCTAGTGTAAATGCCTCCAACATAAAAACTAATGAGAAAGAGGTGATAAAAGGTGGACAAAAAATCAAAACATGTTTGGTATACACATGCAATCATGACACGTGCTTAATAATATTTCATTTTTATTCGATTGAAATATTTCCATGTTTTAACATGTGATTAGTAATATTTAATTTTTAATTGGATTGAAATTTTCCCTTCTCTAGAGGGTCTCAACCCACCCATTTTCCTTTGGTGTATAAACATTTTGGAAGTGCACATGCCATTGTCCTACTCAAATCTTTGTGCTTAGATGCCCAACAATGTAATAGCATTGATACCCTAATACCCCCAGCACACATCCCCTTTGTGAAGTGATATAAATCCCTATATAGATGCACTAGGATTGTCTAACCCCATGAGTACACAGTACCATGACCCTCAATGTTTTGAACTATCTTGTGCATTGTATAGGAAATTTAGACACCACTCCCATCTATGGTAACAAATGAAGATAACATCACAACTAGGAACTTCTATAATTATGGAACATCGGCCATCATAATTAGGGTCGATAATATATCACTCTAACTCCCTATATGATGAGACCCCTCCATCATGGCAGAAAAATATATATATGCCTACTACATCTATCTCCTTGGCATATTTCTCTCACTCAAAAACAAAATGCTTTCAACTCAAATGATCCAAATGAATCAAAATGACCTATTAAAGTCATAACTTACCTAATGCCACCTTATTAAGGTTAACCCTACGCTAATTTTGCTAACTAATACAAATCTCTTCCTATCACCATATATTGAGAACCGTAGCTCCAATTTACGAGCCATTTCTTGCACATGGGACTTGACATTGATACGCTATGTACCATATGGATTAAACCAATCCCCTCATCATTATAAAATCTACAAAATAACAAAAAGACTCACTATATTTAACATTACAACTGACCAAACATCTATCCAATTACACATTCAATTATCAACTCTAACACAATAAATGCATTATTCAAACTAGATATAATAATACACTTGCTAATTAACACTGGTAAAATAAATCCTTACCACTTTTGGTTACATATCCTCATCATAGTCTCATATCTCTCACCAAAAGGGGGGAAATAACATAGATTATTTCAAACATATATAATTTTGTTTAGATATACAGACACATGGGTTTACACATATTTACATAGGCATTTAAATTCATATATTTTTAGATATACAGACACATGGGTCTACACATGTTTACATAGGCATTCTGATTCATAGATTTTTAGATATAAATACACATGGGTTTAAACACATTTATTCAGGAATCATGATTAACAAAATTTTATATATACAGACAAACATGTCTACATAGGTTTACATAGACATTCATATTCACAAACATTCAGATATACATATACATGTGTCTACACAGGTCTACATAGGCATTTAGATTCACAAAAAATTTAATATACAGACATACAAGTCTACATAGGCTTTTGCATATTTTTAGATATATGGATGACAAATTTACACATGTTTATGCACATTTACATAGGTATTTAGATTTACACTCTACATCAATATATAGTTTGGGCTTACGTATAGCAATTCACTCAAATATTTAGATTCACAACTACATTGCTTAGATATCAGGATTAGGGGGCACAATATAGAGTGCATGTTCTTGGTCCTCATTTTTAGATTTATTAGGTTACACTTAGTATCATCACCAATATCATCATCATGTTTTCACTAGTTTAGGTCACATGGCTGTCTACAATGGTTGATCCATAGCATTACATGAGACCCAATTTACATACTCATATTTAGATTGGGGGAAAGTGAGCCTAGTTTCTCCACACATTCAGTTTACATACTCAAATTCAGAGTGGGGGCAAGCAATCCTTGTTTCTCCACACATTTAGTTTACATACTCAGATTTAGAGTGGGGGCAAGTGAGCCTTATTTCTCTACAAATTTAGTTTACATACTTAGATTCAGAGTGTGGGCATGTGAGTCTTGTTTCTCCATGTATTCAATTTACTTACTAAGTTTCAAGATAGGGACCATTCAAACCATAAATGTCCCCTTCACATGTTACACTCCAATTCTTATCCACTTATCTGGCCAAGAAGTGGGACAAATCCAGATTACATTCATATAGGTAAGCATATGTATGTGTTCCTATTTTATTTTACTTTAGTACTTTCATTCATTGCATTACTAGATTAAAAAGAAGGCAAATGCAAACAACCTAATTTGGTCAAGCAACCACAAATACTATGCCTTTTTTTGCTCTTTCACATGAGGGTCTTAGTGATGGTTGTAGTCCTTGTTTGTGTGGTCATTTTGTGTCTTTTGATTTTTATTATGTCTTATTTTCCCTATTTGTGAGACTCTCAATAGTCACAAGTCACATTTTTATAGTCCCAAGGGCCTCTAGCATGTCCTCTCTAATTTGTGCTCTATTCTGAGCCATAGGACATTAGCATCACTTTTTAAAAAGTAGCACCACATGACGCTAGTATCCACTTATGGATCTAGTGTCTGATGGGCCCTTTCACTCATGTTTGAGTCCTAACCCTTTCGTGAGCCTTCTCTTATATTTTTTATATCTTTTTCATGACTTGTCAGCCCAAAATTAGGGTATTATATTTAAAACAAATATCGTCCTATATAAAGAGCCTCACAAGGCATTTTACATATAACACTTACTATCTTGGCACTTATTTACATAAAATCAAATGATAGTACAACTCAAATACTCTGCATAATAAGTTTTCACACCTAGACATTCACATGCTTGATCAAATAAGGGCCTAAGCAAAATTCATTGTAGCATACCATGCAAGTTGATGGTGCACATTTTCTAAGGGAGAACTATGTGTGATCTAATATCCCTAACATTGGGGTTAATGTAGGCAGTGGCCAAGATAATGGGGGTTATGCTCCGCACAATCGTAACATCCCATAATCTAGTTTTTCCTTTCCTTTTTTGCATTTGATTTGTTCATTGTTTCATGTGTGCAGGTATTAATTAGGGTTTTAGAGAAGATTCAGCTAAAACAATGACATAGATAGGCCCTTGAGCAACACAAAATCACATATAGGACCTCTAAAAGATCCTGTGACTTCCTTTAAAGTTATAGACAATCATTTTAGAAAGGACAAAAGTGCTAAAAATGGACCTAGCACCACATGGCACTACTATTCTAAGAAGGGTACTACTATCCAGAACCTGAGCTCAAGAAACAATCAAAATATGAAATGTTCCTCTATGTCTGCTCAATCATTTCCAGTACCCTAATACACGTAAAACTTTGTGTATCTCCAGATAAATTCCTTTTCTCCTTATACTTGTTATTTCAGAAAAGTATCATTGAGTCAATAATTTTTTATTTTATTCTAGATTAGCAACAAACTTAGCCCTTTAATCTAACTTAGGATTTACATAGTAAAACCCTAGATGGTTAAAACAACAGTCCATAAGACATCTCATTGTGGCATTTTATCAAATAATTCACTATTTTCTATAAGTTTTAATATGTACTAAATATTATTTTTTACTTATCGCAATTATTTGTAATCTATTTTGATACTCAAATTGGCAACTCTCATTTGGTCACGATGATTGTCATGGGTTCGATTCCGTCAACCAATTTTCATGTTGCACAATGAGACCATTCATAGCTAGGGCCTAAAATATCGTTAAGCTTTTCAATACCTAAACATTATTATAGATCAATAGTATTGGTCTATGCTAACCTAATTCCCTTTATAAAAGACCGATGTAAATAAAAGCCTTGTATCAGAGTCTACCTACAATTAGAAGACTAGCCAAAGTGTATTTTTTTTTAATAGATTTGTAGAGAGCTCTCAATATTGTCCCTCGTATAAGGTATCAATGTGAGATTAGGGGTGATTGTGAATGTAATGTGTAGGCATCACAAAATATGAGGAGGATCTTTGGATTTCTATCAACGATTCATAGTCGTGTGCATTGACTTGGGTTTTCCTTCCCTTAAGGGTTTCCATGGCAAATCTTGCCATCACATATGTCCCTCATGCGACCTTGATCTACGATCTTGTAACTCTCTATACTATTCCAAAAAAACATCGTCACTCTACTTGACATTAGGGCTTTTAATCATCTGTTCCTCTAAAGAACAATGCATGGACATCCATTCAATATGCATGTCAAGGTTTGAACATAGGGAATCCATAAATGGCATGGTAAAAGACTTATGAAGAATGGCCTTAGTGTAATGAAGAAGGGAATGGTAGTCCATGAGGTTTTACCTTGTAAATATTGTAAAGCATTCTACCCTGTTGCGATTGACCCGGTGAATTCATTGATGGAAGTATGGTTCCCTTGTCTGGGGTTTGCAAAAAAGCCACAAATTTTGATCAACATGTAATTTTTCTTGTTTGTAGTCATCGCTCTCATACTAACAACCAAAATAATGTGATGGGAAGGCATCTTATCAATATGTTTTCCCACAACCTACTCTGCTACTCACCAAATCTCGACATAACAAGAATGGCACCCCTAGATACGCAAACAAATCTAGGGTACCCTCCTCTCAATATAAATGCCTTCAGCAGGGAAGAGGTGATAAAAGGTTGACCAAAAAACAAAACGTGTTTAGGTATACACATGCAATCATGACACGTGCTCGGTAATATTTCATTTTTATTCAATTGAAATATTTCCATGTTCTTGACACGTGCTCGGTAATATTTCATTTTTAATTGGATTGAAAATTTCCCTTCTTTGGAGGGTCCCGACCCACCCATGTTCCTCTGGTGTATCAACATTTTGGCAGTTAACGTATTGTGATTGGCTCCAAAGATCGTCTCGTCAAGCAGAATATTCAATCAAAGCGGACGGTGATACGGAGGGGTTTAATTCAATGTTCGAATGACCATATTTGCCTTGAAATTTTCTTTAAGTTGGGGCGAAGGACCGGCAGGGATTAGGACACGTTGAATTTGATGTTCAAATGAATAACCGTATTTGTATTTGGGCGTAACTTGCATCTTTGCGGCAAGTGCTAGTTATACAAATAGGGCAATAACGAATGACGAAATGCATGGCCGTCATTTCCATTTCCATGTGCAGGTGCCACAAAAAACAAAGAGAGAACCGTTTAATTTAACCTCTCATACACTGTGCAGGTGCAGAAACAGAGAACCGAAACTTCACGTGTAGCAATGGGAATCGGTAACTTTTCTTAGGGCGAGGCCTAATCTATGATCTGATCGGATGGATGGAGTAGACTACACATGCAAATCATGTAGTAGTGTTTATCCGACCATCAAACTCCACCAGCGCCAGCAGCTATAAGAAAGCCCTCTGATCGCACAGTCTCCACCACAACATCAACTCTGTTCTGAAGCATTGCATAATTTAAATTTGGGATAATAAGATGAGCATTCTGAGTTCGATCCTGTTTGTAGGGGTGCTCTGCGCCCATGGACAGATAGCGAAAGGAAAGGAAAATTTGATGGGCTTCGTCCTCGGGCGTCGAAGTGAACGTACTAACAATGCCTCCTCTGCTGTGGAAAAACACCCGGACAGCGTAGCTGAAATGGTTCAAAAGTAAACACTCAACTGCCTTTAAATATTACAAGTTTTATGTAGATCTGTTTATACTGTTACGGATTTGGTGCTTACTTTAATTTTCTTTAATGGATGATTTGCAGTAGCATTAACAGTACGAGGCGAGAACTGGGTTATTTGTCATGTGGGACGGGGAATCCCATAGACGACTGCTGGCGGTGCGACCCCAACTGGGAGCGCAACAGAAAGAGGCTCGCCGACTGCTCCATTGGCTTCGGCAGGAACGCCATCGGAGGTAAGAACGGGCGGTTTTATGTGGTGACCGATCCTGGTGACTATGATGCAGTAAACCCTCGCCCGGGCACTCTGCGCCACGCCGTCATTCAAAGCGAGCCGCTGTGGATCATTTTCCAGCGAAGCATGGTCATCCAACTCAAAGAGGAGCTCCTCATGAACAGCTTCAAGACAATTGACGGCCGCGGCGTTAACGTCCACATCGCCTACGGCCCCTGCATAACCGTACAGTACGCCACAAACGTCATCATTCATGGAATTCACATTCACGACTGTAAACCCGCGGGCAATGCGATGGTGAGAGACTCCCCAACCCATTACGGGTGGAGAACAATATGCGACGGCGACGGGGTCTCCATCTTTGGCGGAACTAACATTTGGGTTGACCATTGCTCACTCTCCAGATGCTCCGACGGCCTCATCGACGCCATCATGGGATCCACTGCTATTACCATTTCCAATAACCACTTCGCTCATCACAACAAGGTGAATCAAACACGCTTCTAACTATTTGCTCTTAATCCATTCACCAGTGTTAATGTTAATCTTAACGTTTTTGGGTATGGGTAATAATCCAGGTGATGCTGTTAGGCCATAGTGACAGCTACACACCAGACACCAATATGCAGGTGACTATTGCATTCAACCATTTTGGGGCAGGTCTTGTGCAACGAATGCCAAGGTGAGAAACAAATACACTAATCTCTCGGTATTGTTATTGTTAATGTAATGAGGAGTATTTATTTCATGAAAATTAATGATCTAATTCTTTAGTCATTAAGAGTATTCTCTATCAATCAAACTTCATTATTTTCAATTAAAAGTGATATTGAATAAATAACACTGAAATATTAATCTTTGAATACAGGTGTAGACATGGGTATTTTCATGTGGTGAACAACGACTATACTCAGTGGGAAATGTATGCAGTTGGGGGAAGTGCTAATCCCACCATCAACAGTGAAGGGAATCGATACTTGGCACCCATTAATCCTTTTGCTAAAGAGGTGCCTATGCACTTTCCATAATTGACACCACTTTGTTGACTCTACTATATTAATAATATATATATTAAAACACTGTACTTTTTTACAGTGAATAAATTTAATCCTATTTTTATAAAACAAAAGTCCAATATGAATTTATCTTTTTCTACTGTGAAGGTGACCAAACGTGTAGATTTCGACCAAAATGAATGGAGACACTGGAATTGGAGATCAGAAGGAGATCTAATGTTAAACGGTGCATACTTTACTCCATCAGGAGCAGAAGCATTGTCCAACTATGCGAAAGCATCCAGTCTTGGGGCGAGGCCATCTTCTCTGGTGGGAACTCTTACTGGAAATGTAGGCGTCCTATCATGTAGGCCAGGGGCTCACTGCTAACATAAATAGACATTATTCATTGAAACTTGATTCAAATAAAGCATCTACATTTGACCTACAACAACTATATTTACGAATGTATTTTGTTTGGAGAGGATAATTTTATCATAGCCTCTTCCTTACGTCTTATCCTTTCCTTGTGAAAATTAACATTAACAACACATACGTTGACATGGTATAGTAGCATGAAGCAAGCATAGAAGTGTCGTTGTTATTCATGTAATTTGATTATGCTAAAAAGCAAAGCATTTGGCAATTTGATTGTAATTGTCATCATTCTACATGCTTGAATGGTCTCCAATGGCCTGCTCACCCCACACATATATAAATAATTGTTCAATAGTATCACTAAGAGGTTAATACGTCTCAAATAAAAATGCATTTTAAGCTAGGACCGTGTAGCAGCTAGTCCCTACCTTTTGTAATAGTATTATTATAAATTTGCGATGATGTTTGAAGCTATTGCCAGTCTTGTTTAATAAGACAATTGATGAAGTAATTATTAATCGAATCTAGTTCATAGATATGTATTTAATAGGACACATGCCCTTTTCATTGTTATGCCATATATGTTTTTCCTACACTGTGTGGTAGTTATCTTAGCCAAACTGTGTGGTTATGTTGCCTAACATGAGACAGAATAATTTTTTTAGCCAAACCATATGGCTAAGTTTCCTAGCATTAGTAAAATTTAATCGTAACTAATAAAATCCATAAATGTGTATGCGTAAGAAATTATTCGAAAGTAATTAAAATTCATACATTTGAAATAATCAAAATTTCTAAATTATGAGGGGAAAAAATGTATATACTCATAAAAGCAAGAAACATGTAAATACATCATGCCAACCACCATGACCCCAATAAATGCATATCATTTTCATTATAGAATGCAACTTTGAATAAAAACCCTCCATTCAAGGCCAAAAGAGCAATTAAATGACTGAAAAGATATTTATCCATTTAATCCTTTCTATGAATAAGTTTTTTTGGAAAGCAAGTGGCAACTAGTTTACTAAGTAGTCACATCAATGGCATGAACTTTGTGTCTTTTATGATTTGTATTCATTAAATAGAGAGGTAACTACTTGATAGTTTTATTGGTCTTGAAAAATGTTAAGTAATTGCATTTAAGCACTAAGTGTGCAGATTGGAGTTATAAGGTCTATGCTTGATAGTTTAATATTTATAAAAATTGACTTAATTTTAGTTAATTGAATTTTTTCAAAATCCATTTTTAATTGATTTAACTTAAAAAATTTTAAAAATAAAATTAGTTAGATTTTATTTTTATTTTTTTAAATTTATTAAGTTTTCTAGCATTAACTCAGCATTTTTATTTATTTTTTATTTTTTATGAAAAAAATCAATCTTCCTTTTGAAAATGGGTGAACTTGGCTTGGCTTATGCACATGGTGGGTTGAATGTATACAAAAAGGGGGGAATTTCATGTGATGATATTACAACATGGGTTTAAAAACACGTAGTGCTAGGTCTTCACATAAATAGTGAGAAGCGTGAAATGCTTTGGCAAGTTTGAACATGAAAACATGAACATGGTGAGGAATGGGATTGAGAAGCCCGAGACACATAGATAATAGTCTAGGCAATGTGCATGGGGAATTTAAAGTTGTGAGAGTTGTGAGGACCAACTGTAAAGTGTACATTGAAGATACTTCATAATAACACAATATATTTTTATAGTTGTTCTCAGGAAAATTGTGTCAATTTTTTTGGACTACCTTTTACATCTTCAAGAATATTTTGACAATTTTATTGACATTATTTAGGTCTTCAAAAAAAATTTAACTATTTTCCTGAAGAATTCAGGACATAGCCAATTATTTTGAGCCTCATTCTTCAATTAAATGATTCATTGACAAGTGGTTGCCGATCCATGAGCGTGCCTTCAAAGGGATTTCACTGAGTATGAAGCCCATGTCCTTTTGTACTTAATTGGAATTAATGGGGTTTGGGATGGACAAGTGACTTGATTATGTTGGATCTTATAGATGACTCAGATATTTGATAAATTGTTAAGTGACACAAAGTGAAAAGGGTATCAATAATTTGGACTTGAACTGGCAATGACTAGAATCGATGTGTATAGATGTGGAGCCTGAAAAGCTTATCACCTAAGGCTAAACACAAAAATTGAAGATAAAACAAAATAGAAAAGAAACTTGGGAGAGCCAAAAGATTGATAGGTAGCAAATTCATGTGCTTTGGACCGTTGAAAATTCGTATATGAGTTATTTATGTTAATCGTCAAATGTTTGAGCTATATACTTTGATTGCTTATATTTTAGGAATCTTTATGATTATTTTTAGGATCAATTTGGGTTTTAGAATTTATTTAACTAAAATCTATTTGATCCTTTGCTTAGTCTATCCAATTTTAGTCTATGTCACTAAAAAATTTTACCCTGTTGGTTCGACTAAAATTTTCATAAGCATCCTTTCTAATTGTCATGGATGGTGGAAGCTTGAAAATTGTGAAGTTTACTCAAGAAAGAAAGATAGAAATATGGATTGTGGAAGCTTGAAAACTATGCAGTTTACTCAAGAAAGAAAGATAGAAATGTTATTAGTGTTCAAAAATGAATAAAGTTGGTCCCCTGGGTTCAAAAAACACAACAAATTATGCATCTTAAGATAACAATAGAGATTATCAACCATAAAAATGGGCAAGAATTGGAAAACAATAACTAAGGAGGATGATATTGGAATTGTTCATCAAATTATCAACTTAAATTATGTGTTTAACAGGAAGCAGAGAAAATATAATTTTGAAAAATTATCATGATATCATGGCAATGTTGTGAGACTAAATTCTACCTATTTATTTCCAAAAAAGTGTATACGTATAACTAGCTATTGGGACCTGTTGTCATCAAATTATGCACCCTAGGGCATTCTATGAAGCTCCTTCAATTTGATGCAACATTGAATCATCCCTCAAGTTTGTTGGAACTTGTAAGAGAGATGAGTCTTTAGGATTGAAAAGGGTTAGCTCCCTAGATATGATTTGATGTGATTATGCTACTAAAACTACTTGACATGGGTGAAAAGGGAGAAAAAGATACATAAAGCAAACCTAAACTAGGAGGTGATACACCAAGGGTTGCTTCCATTCATACACTTGGAATTTGTATAATTAACTAAGATAATCAAACTAGCCTCACACCATTAATGGAGCTCCCTAGCATGAGTGTTTCTCATGAAGGCAAATAACAACTCAACAAATGAAGGCAAGTGAAGGGAAGGTTAGATATGACTCTACCAAACTCATACACACTTAAAAATTCTATTGCAATAGCATACACTTCACGAAACTTGTTATGAGAGAAGTCATTTGCAACAACACATTCAAGGATTGCATGAAACAAGATGAACTCAATCTATACTTGACTTTAAAGATGGATCACTTCAACACATAGTGAAAATGGACTTAGAGTATAACCAACTTACTTCTCATTAGTTTAAGTACAAATCAAGGTGAAATTTTGGTAGGGCTTCACCATCCCAAGAGCTGGAATCCTTTCAATAGCCAAAATGGCTTACATTTATGGAACTTGGAGGAAGAGAGAGAAAGGTAGTTTAAGAGGCACAAAGGACATGTGTCACCAAGTGAATATCAGTTATAATTACATATCAAAGAGAGTTTGGGTGATCTATGCCATGTCATGAAGGTTTAATTGTCCAAAAAAGTCATAAAGATAGTGAAAAGTGGCACAAAACCTACAAGTTTGGCATAAGAAACTGCCTATATGATTTGCCTTCCAAAAATACCCTTATCCCTACATGTGGTCAGGTCTGATGATTGGTATAAGAAATAGGGGTTACAAACAAGTCCCCACATGCATTATATTTATCCCTAACCATCCCTATTTTTATGGACATGCAAAATCATCACTGGCAGTTTCAAAAGGGCTCTTTTTCATGCACCTTCTCCAATTGGCATTAAAAACTCCTCAATTTTCATAACTAATCCATGCACAAGAGAACATGAAACTTTTCAAAGGCTCCCATACCATTAGTTTCAATAAAAAAACCTTTAAAATGTCCACCTAATTATTTTTCACCGCTTTCCCAAGTGTTCACTAGTTTGGCTCACTAGACTGGTTGAAAGTGAGAGTCTGTTTGGGACACTTAGAGTTTGATTCATGAGATCAAATGAATTTTTGGAGTTATCTCAATTTTAAATCTTCCTTCCAAAGTTTTTTTCATCTTCTAACTTCCTTTTTATCTTGCATACCACTCAAAATGTCCAAAACAAGCCCGATTTTCCCCTAATCCATATAAAAAATCCATGTGTGAGATCCTATAAGAGTCCTATACAACTTCCAGATATTTTTATGGCCATACCCTTTTTTTTTGATGCTTAAAATCCTCTATCTCTCCAATCGGGTCACTATGAGGGTTTTGTAAGGGTTTTGAGTGACCTGGACTCTTAACCTTTGTTCATAAAGGTTAGACATTGAACCTCCCTCAAAATTCCATTGAGGGATCATCAAGGACCCTCCCTAACATATCTAAATGTCTCAGGTTCCCATGCAAGATATGGTGGTAGGTATGAGTGTCCAAAGTTGACCTTCGAATGGCTTTTATGCCTCTCGTGAGTGTTTGAGTATGTCTAGAGTTAGAAATGGATTCCAGTGGAGTTTATCAACCAGATAAAATATTTATCACCTCTCAAATTGAATTACAAAAATGTTAAAATAATTTTGAGATCTCAATAAGAGCCAAAAATGGAAGTTACCCCTATTTTTGAACAAGAATTATGCCTTGCCAACATGCCTATTTGTACTTTATGAACCATAAGATGATAAATATCAACATGAGTGCATTAGAATAGAATTAAAAAATAATATTTAATCCTTTAATCATCACACAAAACATTATATTACCTGGAGAAGCTATAACTTGAAGTGACATCTCTTTAGGGGTTGGGTTTTCATGCTTTCCTACTAGGTCTGCCTGCAAACCTCCTTGTCCAGACCATCTCTTTGGAATTAAAACATCCTAGTATGATTAATAATGTTCTAACATATGTCCCCCAAATTTTAAAACCTCACCAATTGATTATAATGACCTTTGGTTCACTATCTAACTCTTTTTCCAAAAACTGCCAACTTCTTGCATGAGAGGACTAACCTACCTTTGAGACAAAATAGAGGGTATTAATCCCAATTTAATGGGAAAATTAAATTTTTTTTGAGATCAAAAATTAATTTATGACCACTTTTACTGAAATATTTCATCAGATTCCAAGTCTAGGTGGTCCAATCAACTCAATTTTGCTAAAAAGGGGTCAAAAACCCTATTTTTCTAAGTTTTTGGTCTAAATTTACCTATATCTGATCCTTACATGAAATCCCAATCATATAATTCCATTAAAAAATGTTCCTAATATTCATTAAAAACTCATGAATCTTTTAATTTCTTTATAAATCCTATTTTCTATTGAGAATCACCACTTACCCCTTGGAACAATTTCTTTCTAGCCTAACTGTACAGACTAAGACAACTTTTATATAGGTGAAAGGGTATTTTGTGCATGGAGGATGTTTTAGGAATGTCATATCCATTATTTTATCATGATTAATCCTCATTTAATTTAATGAAACTCACCTTTGCTTACTAAGGCACCAAACCCTCATAGGCTCCTCCCTTGCTTATGCCCTCATTTGACTGTGACAGTGGGCAGGGGATCTCCTTCTTCAAAGCCTTTCTTGTGGGAGTAATTTAGGATGTAAAGAACATATTATATCTTAATATATCCTTATCATTTTTCTAATTTGGATCATTCTTCTCAAAACTAACATCTTGACCTTCATAGGCCTGCAAAGTATTCACTATCTTTCTTGACTGAGACAGTCTTAGATTCTTCCCTGTAGTTGAGTTTTACTTCTCAAAAGTCCATAGAAATAATTATTTGTATCTCTCTCATAATTATATTTTATCTATTTAAATTATTTTATTTATTTTCAAAAACCTCATTAACCCTTGACTGAGACCAACCTTCATAAACAGGTTGTAGGTGCCTATTTTACTTGGCTATAGTTTTCTTGGTGGCTGTTTATAACCTCAAAAAATATGTATAAGGTCTTTAGTTGTATTTATGTAATTATAACATAAATTAATCCTATTTTCATGTTCCATTTTTCCTCAAAAGACCTTCTTTTCTCTTAACTGTCACCAATTCCTCATCCCAGGTTGTAGGTTTCTTGTTCCCAGTGCTGTAGGTTGTATTGGAGCATTTGAGTTATGTTTAGGAGTATGTAAGGCTTGTGGATCTTATAAATAGTATAGTAACATTAATACTAAGACTTAGATTCTTCATGGATTCCTTAAACACCATCCTTTGTGATAAACATTCAAACACTATCCTCACTGCCTCTCTGCCATGTGTTCAAACAAGGGAGTGTCCAAAAGGTCAAAACAATAGTTGTGCCCCTTCTCATGTCAAACATTCTTGGAGTTACCTTTTGGGAACATTTTAGTTGTTTCCCCTTATTATTCATGGAATATGAATTATCAAATGTTTTTTAGAACAAGTAATCATCAAGATTCCTGTAGACAACACTACCTACTTTTAGTTAATTTCTTGGCAACTTGAAGGAGTTCACAATCCACTTTCCACTTGTTCTTTAGCTCCCAAAATTGGTAGAGGTGTTGTTTGTAGGTGGGAATAGAAAATGAACATAATATTATCTCCTAAAATAATAACACCTTCACTTTTTGGAAACCACAATAACCCCTAGGACCTCTATTTGGCCATTTTAGGGACTAGGTCACTAAAACAGTCAACTCTCCTTTTAGAGTGAACCAACCACTTGTAGAAGCTTGTAAACCACCCTAGCATGGAAACAAATAATATTGGATATGATAGGTAAAATTCATGAGTTTCACCATCTTTTTCACTATTCATGCTCTATACAAACCTCTATAAACAAGCATAACCTGACTGTGAGCAAACAAGGTAGTAAATTAGGCAAAAAATGGGCAATTTGGCTTTGGAAGAATGCTAGTTAGGAATCTCATAAGATGTTTTCATGAAGGGGATATTCACACATAAATATAAATATAAATATCACCACCATGAATCTCCTTGGATGTTATAAAACATAAGATATATACATGCACAGCTACAAACTTAGAAAATAAACACCATTTGAGACCTCCTTCACAAGCAATGAAGAGTGAAATGTCAGATGATGAAAATATCATGGAGAGAGATTTTTACAGCCTAAAAACATCTCCCAAACATCACACAGCTCCATGAAACATTGAAAGTTAGAAATAGATGCATAACAGTACCCTTCTTGTATGCAATTCTATAAAAAGTTGTTTAGATTGTTAGCAATGGTTCATAAAGTATAATACACCAATATGAGACTTATTTACATGTAAGTGAAGTGGACTAAGATTAATATCCAACCCCAATACCATTCTTCCTAACTCCACCTTTACAACCCATAGTGAGTGTTTGAACTTGATTTTCATTTGCATGCCAAGAGGAAAGTAAAGAAAATTGAGTTACAGATGTAATTTTTTGTGAAAAAAATGAAAAAAAACATGGATATGGCCTGGAAGGAGGTTAATAGTCACACCACCACGTTTTCCAAGTGGCACACTTCCGAAAGAGCTATACAAGTGTCTTTTTCTCACTCTTTGGTCAAGAAAACTACCCTTTTATGAACAACCTGCCATTTATTTAGTTATGTCAGCTTCCTAAAGACTTATAAGGACACATAGGGTATAACATCAGCATTTTTAACTTGCATAAATCCAAAAAAACCCGTGCAAAGCATTAAATGCACTTAAAATGACCTCTAAATGACCCAAAAATGATAAATAGACTCAGGGGACTAATAACCAAAGGTAGAATAACATTAAATGGCATTAATTGACCCTTGAAACACCTTATAACATCTATTTAAACCCTTATAGACCCAAAAACTCAAGTTTTTGCCTATATGTGCCCTAGTTTGACTGGAAAGTCAAACTTGGTCAATAGGACCTATGTTTTAATAAGTGATCTTTTAACTTTTGTATGATAGTATTTAATAGTTCTTATTAATTATCTTAGCCAAACTATGTGCTTACATTGGTTAACATGAGACATAATAGTTTTTTTAGCCAAACCATATGCCTAAGTTTCTTGGCATTAGTAAAATTTAATTGTAACTAGTAAACTCCATAAATGTGTATGTGTAAGAAATTATTCAAAAGTAATTAAATGTCATATGTTTGAAATAATCAAAATTTGTAAATTGTGAGGGGAAAAAATGTATATACTCATAAAAGCAAGAAACATATAAATACATCATGCCAACCACCATAACCCCAATAAATGCATATCATTTTCATTACAAAATGCAAATTTGAATAAAAACCCTGCATTCAAGGCCAAAAGAGTAATTAAATGACTAAAAAATCTTTTCTATGAACAAGTTTTTTTGGAAAGCAAGTAGCAGCTAGTTTACTGAGTAGTCACATCAATGGCATGAACTTTGTGTCTTTTGTGATTTATATTGAATAATTAGAGAGGGAAATACTTGATAGTTTTATTGGTCTTGACAGATGTTAAGTAATTACGTCTAAGCACCAAGTGTGCACATTGGAGTTCTAGAGCCTATACTTGATGGTTTAATATTTATAAAAATTGACTTAATTTTATTGAATTAAATTTTTTAAAATGAAATTAATTCAATTTTAATTGGTTTAAATTAGAATACATTAAAAAATAAAATTAGTTAGATTTTATTTTTATTTTTTTAAATTAATTAAGTTTTATAGCATTAACTCAACTTTTTTTTTATAAAAAAAATCAATCTCCATTTTGAAAATGGGTGAACATGGCTTAGCTCATGTACATGGTGGGTTGAACATATGCAAAAAGGGGGCAATTCATGTGATGATAGTGCAACATGGGCTCAAAAATCATGTAGTGCTAGGTCTTCGCATAAATAGTGAGAAGTGTGAAATGCTTGAGTGACTTTGGACATGAAAACATGAACATGGTGAGGAATGGGATTGAAAAGCATGAGACACAGATAATGGTCTAGGTAGTGTGTATGGGGAATTTAAAGCTGCGAGAATCATGAGGACCAACTGTAAAGTGTGCATTGAATGTAATTCATAATAACCTAATATATTATTATAGTTGTTATTGATAAAATTGTGCCAATTTTTTTGACTACCTTTTACATCTTTAGGAATATTTTAACAATTTTCTTAACACTCTCTAGGTCTTTAAATTTTTTTAACTATTTTCTCAAAGAATTAATGACTTAACCAATTATTTTGAGCCTCAATCTTAGATTAAGTGATTCATTGCCATGTGGTTACTGATCCTTGAGTGTGCATTTAGAGGGATTTCACTGAGTATGAATCCCTTGTCTTTTTATGCTTAGTTGGCACTAATAAGGGTTTAGGATGTATAAGTGACTTGATTGTGTTGGACCCTGTGGATGACTCAGATATTTGGGGGGAAATAGAACTCTTCAATTTGGAAACTCTCGATGAGGCATACAAATTCATGGTGAAGATTGAGCAAAAGCATGGAAGAAAAAATATGAAGAGTCAACCTTCAAAATGAAAAAGTGACAAAGAAGGTCAAAAATGAGGCCAAAATTAGAAGAAAAAGGAGTTCCAATATAAGAAACCCCAAAAGGGGAAGACTAGGAAATGGTGTGATTACCACAAAATTGGAACTCACTCTAAATAAGAATGTCGAGCCATCAAGTCCATACTTTCTGAGTCATAATACTCTACATCTACTTCTCTACCTCATACACACCCTGCAATTGAAGAGGATGAAGAAGAGATTGTAAATACTAAGCCTGATACCATTGTTGCTTCATCACAGACCCACAAGGAAAGGCTAGATGACAAGGAAAGGTTGTTTCACTCTAAGTTATGGGTGAAAGGTAAAGCTTTCCATTTCATTCTTGATAGTGGAAATCAAAATAATTTAATATATGCTAAAGTTATGAAAAGTCTAAATCTATCCATGAAGCCTCACCCAAAGCCATATAGTATTAGATGGTTGAGCTTAGGGAGAGACCTCTGTGTCACCCACCAGTGTCTTCTTTCATATGTAATAAAACCTTTCTAAGATGAGATCTTGTGTGATGTACTCAATCTAGATGTTTGTGATGTACTCTTTGGTTAAACATTCATGTATGATCGACATGACATCTATGAATCATGAAATCAAAGAATCACCCTCACTCTTGGAATTCGATGTTATAGGGTACCATAAGTACCACCTCATACATTTGTCTCCTTGATTAGTGCCAAGCAATGTAAGATATTGGTGGAGAAGACAAAGCAATTCATTCTCATGGTGGTTAGGCCATAAAGATTCAAGAAGGCTGATGTTGTAGTCCTGACTACACAATAAACACAACAATAGAATTAGATGGGTCAAATCATGGGAGAATATGATGACTTATTCAATTCACCCATAGGAGTTCCACTTCACTACCAAGTAAAACATTCTATCTATTTGATTCTAGGATTACCTTTACCTGATAATCTTGTGTATCATAGATCAGTTCTAGAGAATGATGAGATAAAAGGTAGATTCAAGAATTGATCTAAAAGGGTTGCATTAGGCCAAGCTCTTCACCCTATGGAAGCCCAATTATCCTAGTACCAAATAAGGATAGAATATGGAGGATTTGTATTGAATATCGAGCCTTAAACAAAATCATTGTGAAGAATCACTACCCCATCCCTAAGATTGATGACTTGCTAGACCAACTCCACGGTTCGAAGGCATTCACCAAAATTGATCTCAAATATAGCTATCACCAAATTCTTATCAATCCCACTGATGTATGGGAGACTGCATTCAAATCCAAGGAGGGGCTCTTCAAATGGTTGGTTATGCCTTTTGGTTTGATTAATGCACTTATAACCTTCATGAGGATGATGGATGACATATTGTGACCCTTCACCAAATCATTCATGGTTGTCTACCTAGATGACATACTCATCTATAGTAGAACATGGGATGAACATTTGCAACATGTCTGTAAGGTGCCTCAAACTCTTTAGGAGCATAAGTTGTATGCAAATATTGACAAGTGCACATTCAGGATGAAAACAATTCAGTACCTGGGGTATGTTGTGAATGAGGAAGGGGTCCATGTTGATCTAGAGAAGATTTAGGTTATTCAAGAATAGCCTACACCAAGGACCCTCACATAACTTTTTAGCTTCTTGGGTCTTACAAATTTCTATCATAGGTTTGTTCTTGGATTCTCACATGTTGTTTGGCCACTAAACCAAGTGACTAAAGGAGGAGCTAAAGCTGCATTTTAGTGGGGTAAAATACAACAAAGAGCATTTGAGAATTTGAAGAATAGACTCTATTTATCTCCTATTCTTGCCTTGCCAAACTTGCATCAACCTTTCAAGTTGATGACAAATGTATTTGAATATGCCATGAGAGTTGTCATCATGCAACATGGCCATTTTGTTTCATATCATAATGAAAATTTCAATGATACAATCAAGAAATATCTGAAATATGACAAGGAGCTCTATGCCATTATGAAATCTTGAAAACATTAGAAACACTACATCTTGGGGAAAGAGATGGTCATCCACACTGACCATATACCATTGAAATTCATCTAGATGTAGAGGAAATTATGAAATTAGAGGCAAAAAATGTGGGTCACATATCTATAGCAATTCCATCTGATAACAAACACAAAAAGGGGAGTTCAAATATAGCTATAGATTGTCTAAGCCACCTACCGATTTTTGCACTCATAATATTTCTTGATCTGTGCAAACTTGAGACTACCACCTAGGGTGCTTTGTATGAAGTAGATCCTACCTTTGCTAATATATATCAGGTACTTCAAGAAGGTAAACATGTCTCTAATTTCTATTTGCAAGATAATGTCCTCTATCACATGGGGCACATTTGTGTTCTAGCTATAGAGCAATAGAAGATGATATGGGAAGCATATTTGAGTAGGATAGCTGGGTACTTTCGTGTAGAGAAGATATGGGAATTTATTCAAAAGCACTTCTACTGAACCCATATGTAGAAGGATGTAGAAAGGTACCTCAAATATTACACCCCATGTGTGATATACAAGCCAACAAATAAGAATCAAGGATTATACACACCATTTCCAGAACCAACCAGGCCTTAGGAATCTATCTCAAAGGATTTTCTTTCAGGTTTACCCACTTCAAAACATGGCATGGATTGTATTTTTGTTGTAGTTGATCATTTTTCAAAAATGGCTATCATGATTGTTTGTAAGAAAACTATATCTACCAAGGAAACTACTCGACTATATTTTATTCATGTATGGCTCTATTGTGGTCTCCCCAAGTCCATTGTTTTAGACAAAGATAACAGGTTCCTAAGTATCTTCTGGTCCACTCTGTGGAAAACTATGGATACCAAGATGATGAAGTATACATCC
Source organism: Torreya grandis (assembly GCA_037957365.1). Classification (NCBI taxonomy): domain Eukaryota; kingdom Viridiplantae; phylum Streptophyta; class Pinopsida; order Cupressales; family Taxaceae; genus Torreya; species Torreya grandis. The sequence goes on from JARHVA010006279.1 coordinate 909,035, forward strand.
TTCCATCCATAGACTGATGGTTAGACAGAAGTGGTGAACTCCATGATTGTCCACATGCTTCAGATGTATCACTCCAGACATCCATGCACATGGAATGAGGGGATCCTTTTCATAAAACATGGATATAATCAGTCCTTACGTAGCTCCACCAAGCATAGTCCATTACAAGTATGCTTTAGTTTCTAAACCATGACACTAATAGATTTAGTCATTCCATTCTCCACCATGGAATATACACCTCATGGGAAATTTGAGGAAGCAAAAGCAACAAAGTTCATTGAACAAATCCAACACATCCAAAAGTAGGTTCATAACATCTTGGAAAAGATGAATTAGAAGTATAAGCAATGCCATGACAAACATGGGGTGGCACACAATTTTTTTGTAGGTGGAAAGGTTTGGTTGTGGATTCAAAATGAATGACTCATAGGACCACATAGAAAAATTAGGCCTCTGTGATATGGTCCCTACACCATCAACAAATTGTCAATTCACCTTGTTATTGAGTATAATTTTTCTAGTAATGATTATAATGTATTTCTCAAAAATAAGTATAGTGGGGGTGGATCAAATGGGGTTCCACATTATATAAATTAACACCTCAACATGTATTTTATTCTTTTTAATCATTATAAAATTATTTTACATACCTCTCCTCTTGTATGATATTATTTATTCTATTACTCAAAGAGCTTTCAAGTAATATGAGTAAAAATTTTCAAGGGATAAATGATAATTTTTGGAGCTCAAGTGCAATTTTTAGGATGAAATGCATGTTTTTTTAATGATATTAAGACTTAATTTTTATTTTATATATAATATTCATATTGCGTACATGGTATAGTGCATATGTGGTATAGGCTTAGTATTACCAATCCTAATAAATAAAAATACGTACATGTTATTTTTAAGCTGTGTATGAGTTTTGAAAAAACAATGTCCACTTTTTGGCCCCTAATTTTTTAGAATTACCCACTTGAAATAAAGATATCATTACTTTCTTGTGTGTAGTAAAGATTAGGCTCACTCTTCAATAGATTAAAGTCATTATTCTAAAAATATGCATAAATTTAACCATATCATGATCTTGGTTCTTGCTTTAGGCTATACAAATTCTTATTCAATATGTAGACCTAGACTTCTCTAAACTATACTAAAAAACCTTGTGACTATTGTACATAGACTTCTTCTTCTAAGTGCCCATTAAAGAATTCAATTTTCACATCCATGTGATGTATGCTCCATTTATTTTGAAATGTTAGTGAAATAAGCATTCTAATGGTCTCTTGTCTTGAAAATGGTGCTAATGTATCTTCATAATCTATGCCATATTTTTGTGTGAAGCCTTTTCAACTAGACCCAACTTTTGTATTTTAATATTACCATCACTATTTTACATAGTATTATAGACTAATTTGGTACCAATACACGTATTGTCATGTGGAATTTATATAAGCTCCCAAGTATCATTTTTATGAATGGAAACCATTTATTCTTACATTTCTTTCACCTAAAAATTGTTAGTACAAGCATATTAAAAAAATGAAATATAAGAATCAACTTGTGTAAATAAGGCACAAATTAAAATCTCACCTCTTGGACCTTCTTCATGTGATGTATATATTGAAATCCTATGATAAATTTCACTCAAGTTTCTTTCCTTCCTTCAAAAATTTGTACTTGAATTTATACTTGCACTTTGAATACAAGAACTAGATGAGGGGTTGTTTGGTCAACCTATAACACTTAGAACTGAAATACTATTGAACCACTCATGAAAAATTCCATCATTACAGAAATATTTAAGACTTGTCAATATGACCTTTATATTTTTCATGACCACACATTCCCCGTTAATAAAAATAATATCTCTTGATAAAACAACATGGTTAGTGAGAGGATTATAAAGCCTATAAGCTTAATTTAATTTATTGTACCCAACAAAAATACAAGACTCACTCTTTGGATATAACTTATTTATTTAATGATAAACTACATGATCATAGGTGAAACAACTAAAAAATTAGAAATATTTGATATTAGATCTCTTTCGATACCATGTTTCATACAAATTCATCTTGTCAAGTACACTAGTGATACTTTGATTGATAATATATACTGTTGTAGCAACTTTATCAGCCCAAAAAGAATTGTTCAATCCCTTTAATTATAACATGTTCATTTATATTTCAAGCATTATATGGTTATTTGGGTAAGTGCACGGAGTTGGGGGACAATTCTATGGACATTTTATGTAATGCAATCATATTAATAAATAACATGATTGCAGTATTTAATTAATGTTATCATGCTATTTAAATTATGCCTCGATAATTATCAATCTATAACATGATTGCATTAATGTATAACACGAGCATGTTAATGTATAACATGATCGTGTTAATAGATAACATGTTCGTATTATTGTAAAACAAAAATGTGATCATGTTACTATTAGTTTGCACATTTGAAAAAATGGAATGAATGTTGGTTAACATGTAATATGATCGCATTCCTATTATTTTGCATGTAAAAACATGTAGGAGTTACACATGAAGGTAATTTTGTCTAGAAGCTTATATTTACTACTCTAAAGGTTAAGTATAAGTTTATATTTATTTTCTTATACTTTAAATTTATTTTATTAAATATAATAAATTAGGGTCACTCAACATCTGATAGAGTTGGTCTCACAACTGCATGCCTTACAATTTGGAAGATAGGTTTTTAAAATGCAATCAGGTTAGTACTTAGGCATTTTCAAGGTCTAAGTATTAAACTTAGGGATTTTAGGACATAATTTTTGTAATTGATATTTATTTTTGGTAAACATATAGTCATTTTAAAGGTTTTTATGCCTTTCAAATTGATTCTTGGCATTTCTAGGAATCTTATGTTTTGTCAAAACTAAAGTTTATAAACCACTCACTTTGAAATTGATGCAAAGTGATGTGATTTGGGTAGCATAGGTCACATTGATGACTTACACACATCAAATGACCTCTTTGTGTTAATTTCACTTATTCATCATCCCTCCCTTATCCTTGATCACTTCCTACTCATGCCTCATAACCCCTAATTACTCTCTCGTCATTATTCATTATCCCTAATCACTCCCTCATTGAACCTCATTATCCCTAGTCATCTCTAATCACTACCTCATCATCCTTGATTACTCTCTCATTGACTCTCACTATCTCTCATCATCCCTAATCACTCACTCCTTCATCCCTCATCATCCCTCATCACTCCCTCATTGACCCTCAACATCCATCATCATCTTTAATCACTCCCACATTATCCCTAATCACTCCCTCATTAGCTCTCACCATTATCATCATCCCTAATCACTCCCTCATTAGTTCTCACCATCCCTAATCACCACTTCATCATCCCTAATCATCCCCTCTTCATCCCTCATCATCCCTAATCACTCCCTTATTGACCCTCACCATTCCTTATGATTTATAATCACTCTCTCATCATCTGTAATCACTCCCTATTTGAACCTCATCATCCCTAATCACTACATCATCATACTTCATCATCTCTAATCACTCATTCATCATCCCTCATTACCTCTAATTACTCCCTCATTAATACTCACTATCCCTCACCATCCCTAATCACTCCCTCATCCTCCCTAATCACTCCCTCATTAACCCTCATCATCCCTAATCACTCCCTCATATTCCCTAATCACTCCTTTATTGACCCTCACCATCCCTCACCATCCATGTTGACTCCCTCATCATCTATACTCAATTCCTCCTCTTCCATGCTCATCCTTAATCACTCCATCTAATACCTTGATGGTGGTATTTTGTTGGTGTTTAATAGTGTTATGAGTTACCAATGGAGAGTTGAGAGGTGGCATAAAATATAAGACTTAGTGATCAAAATGATTTGGAGGAAAATTTGAAACATAAATATATAACACCTATGATAAAATATGGGCATATTAGTAATGATGTAATTCACAATTGAAAATTCACCAAAAAATGAGAAGCAATTACCACCACCATAGCACCAAAAATGGGTAGTAAATACATGAGAAACACCAAGATATGTGATTTCCTAAAACCAATCAATTATTTTCGATATGAGGACATTTTATGATGTGAATAATTACATTGAAGGCCTTATATTTATATGTCTATTGATTGAGTCACCATACCAGAGAGTGGAAAATAATTTTCAAATGATTATAACAAATAGTCCAAGATTGGAAAGCGGTGCTTAATTCATAAATTCAATATTCAAACCCAATGAAGAGTGTCACACTTTGAGTTCTCTACTTGCACATCTTGAGTTTTTGGTACAATTTATCAGGGATTATATAATATTAATTAGATAATAGATTATGAATCCAATGATATGGTTGGTACTAAAAATATCTCTACTTCCCCCAATAGGAAATTATATGAATTAAAAATATTGTTTCATTAATATATGTAGATCAATGGTGAGCCAATACACTTCATCATTTCCAATGGAAGTCAAAAGAATTTAATTTATCCTAAAGAATATTTTCAAAAATTAAATTGGAAATTTATATATCATCCAAAACCATACACTAGTGTATGGTCTAGTGTAGGCCTTGCGAAATAGATCACCTAGAAGTGTCACTTGCTGTACAAAATCAAACTTTTAAAAGAAGCAATCCTTTGTGACATCTCACAATTAGAGGTGTGTGATGTTTTACATGTAGTCAATCATATATTTACCATTATTCATTTTATGCTCACTCATGTAATGAATTCATTCAATTTAATCTTTTTAACGACATCCTCAAGCCCTTTCCCTATCCCATTCTTTTAATCTACCTTGATGACATCTTAATCTTTAGAAAACATGGGATGAACATCTACACCATGTTGAAATAGTGTTTAACATTTTGAACAAACATATTTTTATGCTAACATGAATAAATTTTCATTTTTCATGTAAGAGATAAAATATTTGGGACACAGTACACATGCAAGGAATGCATGTGTAAACCTAACCAAGATTTAAGTCATATAGGAATGGAAAACACTAAATAACTTTGCATCTGATTCAAATCTTTTCAGCACTAGAAAATTATACAAGATATTTGTGTTTAATTTTTATTTTTTGAACCAAACTACCAAATGTGGAACCGAATAAAGTTTTATCTAATTAGCTGCATAATAAATAAAATTTGATGAACTAAAATTTAGACTCTATTTTGTGTTAGTACTTATGTTAATTGACTATAAATTTGGAATATCATTCAATTAACTCAGTAATAAAATTGACTATCACAAATGGGTATTGAAAATACAAGTCCTAGAAAAGAGTTAATTTCTATTATAATAGATTAAACAATATATGATTGGAATTAAAGATATATTTAGAGTATACACATATATAAGATAATGAGGGAGTAATTAGGGATGGTGAGAGATGGTGAGGATCAATGATGGAGTGATGAGGGATGGTGAGGGTCAATGATGGCATAATTAGTGATGATGATGGATGAAAAAAGATTGATTATGGATTATAAGGGATAAGGAGGGAGTGATTAGGGATGGTGATGCATGGTGATAAAAAATGAAGGAGTGATTAGGGATGATAAGTTTGAGTGATTAAAGATGATGAGACATAATTAAATTTAATGAGGGAGTGATTAGGTATGAGGAAGGATGAGTAAGAGATTAAGGATGATGAGTGATGAGGAAAGAGTGATTAGGGACCATGAAGGATAGGAAGGGAGTGATTAGGGATGATGAAGGAAATCGAGGATCAATGAAAGAGTGATCATGGTTGATAAGGGAGTGATTAGAGATTACTAGGGATAGTGAGGTTCAATAAAGGAGTGAATAGGAATAATGAGGAATGACATGGGAGATAGATTAGTGGTAATGAGGGATGAGTAGGAAGTGATCAAGGATGAGAGAGGGATGATGAATAAGGGAAATTAATAGAAAGTGGTTATTTGATGTGTGCAGGTTGTCAATATGACCTACACTACCCCAATCACACCACTTTGGATCAAGTTCAAAGTGAGTAGTTTTCAAACTTTAATTTTGACAAACCTAGGACTCCTATAAATGCCAAGAATTAATCTAGAAGGCAAAAAACCTAAAATTTACTATACACTTACCAAAAATGGACATAAATTACAAAATTTATGTATTAAAATCCCTAGGTTTAATACCTAGACCCTAAAAGTGTCTAAGTACTAACTAAATTGGATTTTGAAAAAATATTTTCCATGTCATAAGGCATGTAGCAATGAGACTAGCTCTTAAATGTTGAGTGACCGTAATTTCTTATAGATGATGAGGGATAATGAGGGATGAGGAGGGAGTGATTAGGAATGATGAGGGATAGTGAGGGTCAATGAGGGAGTAATCAAGGATGATGGAGTGATTAGAGATGACTAGGGATAGTGAGGTTCAATAAGAGAGTGATTAAGGACAATCAAGAGTGATGAGAGAGTGGTTATAGGTGATGAGTCATGAGTAAGAAGTGATCAAGGATGAGGGAGGGATGATGAATAAATGAAATTAACATAGAGTGGTCATTTGATGTTTTCAAGTCATGAATGTGACCTATGTTACCCCAATCACACCACTTTACATCAATTTCAAAGTAAGTGGTTAGAAAATTTTAATTTTGACAAGCCTAATACTCCTATAAATTTTAGGAATCAACCTAGAAGGCATAAAAACCTAAAAAGTGACTATATGTTCAGAAAAATTGGACATCAATTACAAAAATTATGTCTTGAAATCCCTATGTTTAATACTTAGACCCTGCAAATGCCTAAGTACTAACTTGATTGGATTTTGAAAAATTATTTTACACATCATAAGGCATGCAACTATGAGACCAATTCTATCAGATGCTGAGTGACCCTAATTTTTTATTTTACTAAAATAAATTTAAAGTTATACTTAACATTTATAGTAGTAAATATAAGCTTATGGACAAAGTTACCTTCATGTGCAACTCCCACATGTTTTAGGATGTTGAGAATATATAACATGATCATGTTATTAAGAAACGTGATCATGTTATTAATGTAATCATCATATTTAAATTGAATTCCATTCATACACCTTTTGGATATGGAATGGCTTAAATTATTGAGCCAAAGGCTTGGACTATCAATGTATAGTCAAGTTTTAAAAGGTATGAAAATAAATTTAAACTTATACTTAACATTTAGAGTAGTAAATATAAGCTTATGGACAAAGTTACCTTCATGTGCAACTCCCACATGTTTTTAGGATGTTGAGAATATATAACATGATCATGTTATTAAGAAACGTGATCATGTTATTAATGTAATCATCGTATTTAAATTGAATTCCATTCATACACCTTTTGGATATGGAATGGCTTAAATTATTGAGCCAAAGGCTTGGACTATCAATGTATAGTCAAGTTTTAAAAGGTATGAAAATAAATAACAAATTTCAAATTTGATTTCCAAATACACTAAGAATTTAAGTGTGAAAATTCAAAAAATTGATACCATCATGATGAACACGCTCTCCTCTTTCCAAAAATATGATTCTTATAATTTTTGGACTAATTTAAGGTTTCAAACTATATTTATTTCTAGCTATGCTTTTTTTAGTCCACTACATATTGCAAACATACACGCCTATGCATGTTCATGTAATTTTTCTTTCGTTGATCTAAGTGAAAACAAATTATATGGTGACGTAGTAAGCCTAATTCTATACACATTTTTAAAAAAATGATTTTCATTTTTTTGAGGTAGTTAGGTGTGACTCACATATGATTATCCATTTCTTTATCAGGTTTTAGGATCTATTTACTTTTAAAATTCATTAAAAAAGGTATTCATTGAAAAATTACAAAAAATATAGGTGACATGATAGAATATTTTATCTAAATTTTCCCCAAAGGGTTTCAAATAATATTAAACACTACTCAAAAAATGGTGCACATCATGGCCATCTATCTACTATGTTTTCTAAACAAAAATAAAATTTCTTCAAATTTTAGGTGTTTGATCTAGTTATACTTAACCATTTTTATAAAAAAATAGTATTTTGGAAACTAGACTCAAAATTGTACATTTCATGTTTTTACACTATCTTCAAATTTGGAGTATAAATATCTCAAATTATCTATAGAAGTTCAAACTTCTAAAATTTTAGAAAAATCATGTCCATGGATAAGTGACTTTTTGTCCCTCAAATTTGTGCACTTACCCATTTGGCTACACCATTTTATTTAGGAGAGTAGGTAATCGTGAGATCTTTTTTTATTTAATTCAAATCATAATAATCACTAAAATCTTTTATAAAAAAATCATTTCCATGGTTAGTCCTTAATGACTTTATTCTATAACAACTTTCATTCTCTATGATGGCTTTAAACCTCTTAGGTATATAAAATGTTTTACCATTATGACTTACCCAAACTTTTTGTTTGAATAGAAAAAAATATCAGAGTGGATCAATAGAAATAGATAACAAGTCCTCTATTCATTATCTTTTGGAAACTTTACTTTTGCATGTTTTTTAATTAGCATAACATTCACCTTGTGATATTCAACCTTTGGTAAGCCATAGAGTTTTTTTTGTGATCTTATTAAATTGAAACTTTTAAAATTTAAGCATTCATACCTAAGATTCCATAACTAACTCTTATGTTCATATATGATATTGGTGAGGTTTATGATATGTTCCTCAAACTTGAATTGGCACATCATATTATTACATATACATAAAATTATAACAACCTTATTTCCTTGATTATTTTCATATATTGTACATTACTTATCATTAAACACTAGACCTTATAGTTTTTTTTATCATAACTATCCAATACTCAAGAAATTATATTGTAATTTGTGAGTGTAATGAATATAATTAACACATTTATTACCTTTTCTATTATTCACATCCATAGTTCCTTTTACTGTAATGTAGAAATATTTATCATAATTAAGGTTGATCATGGTGTTTAATATTTTGTCTATTATAGAAAACAACTCATTATTCCATGATATGTACTAATTGGAACAACTTGAATCTATCTACCGAAAATATTTATGATTTTTTTCAAATTTGTCAAATGAAAATAAAACATTTCATGGAGAAGGCTTCTCATCATAATTGGTATAATTAAAAATTCAGCCTTAAATACCTTATATTAATCTACATTCCCATTACAACTGAACATACCTATTGTAGTGATAACATTAACATTTTCTCTTATCATACATTTTTCTACCTCATCCTCTTGTAGCTGAACTATCTATTATTCCTCTATTTCCTATTAAATAATATTGATTCATGTCTTTCCCTTGTCCTTAGTTTTTTCACTATTATTTTTGAAACCTTTAATATTTGTGATATTTAGTTTTGAGGCAAACACAATATCATCACTTTATTGAAATGTGTCTCTTAGTCTTTCTTTATGGGACATAAGAGATCCAATTAGGTGATCATACTCAAGAATGGTCAAATATTTTATTTCTTCATTGTTGATGGAAACATGTTTCCAAAATTTTTAAAGTTTCTTGGAAAGAGTAAAGGGGAAGGGAAATAACTTAATTAGAATTGCATTAAATATCCCTAAGAGCATGCCAATTTATTAATTCAGATTTATAATATTCAATTACAATTTTGGACTATGGAAATATGATAAATATTAAAAATACAATACAAAATAGTAATTTGATTGTGTATTCATGAAGAAGAGACAATATTTAGCTTGTTTATTAATGCACAGGTGGATTTGAGAAGTGAAGGTGTGGAAACAGTTAGAGTAATCCTCAATATTTATTCATCAATTTATGTAAATTAGTCCTCTTTTAGCCTAGACATTACAGTTAGATTCACAATACTAGCATTGATATTTTTATCAAATTTTAAAACCTTTGTATTATATGGAATATCAACAATTTTATTGAAATAACACCTACGCTTGATAGATGTCACTATGACCTTGTTGCTTGTCTATACAGATCTTAATCACATGTATTTAATATTAGTGTATAGCTCAAAACCCTATGTCCTCCAATTATGACATATGATCTTAATAAATAAGGGTTAGTGGGCTCAAGAAAATTCAACATGACCTTAGAGACCCCTATATTAGTGAGCACTTCCATCATACCCACTAATCTGAAGAAGGCATTAGTCATATATATTTCTCTCGTACGTGTGGGCTTGTGTGTGAAAAATGGTGTAATATGCTATATGTGAGTGCATGTAGTAATCTAGCTTGCAAGTTGATAAATACCATTTATGGCAAATTATTTGAATGTTTTATACCTATAAAAATATTGATCCTATGATTGATATAGAAATAGGGAAGAATAGTATAATTTTGACTGCTTGAAAAATTATTTTGCTTGATAAGTTTTAAATGTGTGATTTAAGAGTACTTGATATTATTTGATGATAATGAATGTTATCTTACATGAATTTATATTGAACATTTTTAAATGAGTCTCACTAGGGGTTGATTAAGACACTTTCACTAACCCTTATATATTAATATATTCTTATATTTGATGCTCTATGAAGTGCATACAATAGCATTAGAACTAGGACACTAATGTTGATGCTAATGTCCAAGTCTAGACGGTAGTGTTTTAGAGAATAGATAAATTTTTAATGTTTTTAACTAACAATGTAAGATTTATATCAAGTTTTAGGCAAATTTTATCCTACATGTAATTTAAATAATCAACATTATTGGGTTGGGCAATAAGATAATAATTTAGGCATAAAGAGATGGTGAATGCAAGCCTTTAAATTTTGAAGAGGTCATGGATAGAATGGTTGAGCCCCTGGTGATATTTATTAAGTGTGTAAGACTAGTTTATAATATAAAATATATATTTAACATCTACATTCCCCTCGCCCCCTCCACCCTTTAATCTAGTAATGCATAAGGATGAATTACTTGTTTAAAGGAAATAAATGTGTATTGTGGTGTGTAAAACATGTCTTTCTTGGAATTATGCCATGTATAAATTTATTTTATGTATGACTTGTAACCAAGAGCATGTTATAGGTGTCATTAGTGTTTATAATATAAAATTTAAATAATTAAAATGCTTGAAATAAAAAAGATCAAGGAAGGAGTACACATGTGTGTTAATGCAATGGTGTTTCCCCTTTTGTATTTTATTTTGGTGATGATTCTTCCTACCTAAAGCATTAGGGAGAGGCTCACAATTAAACCTTGGAGAAGTGAATATGGGAATAAAAAGGTGAGCATGCCAAAAATACAATGCAAGGACAAGTTGTGCCCAAGTCCATCATGAGTATTGAATCTTAATTGCATAACCCAAATGCTAACATACTATATCCAATCTCATCTAGATCAAATGGTATAACCATATAAAACAAAAAAATAGTAGTTCCAAGTCTATGGAGGGTGTCAAATATTTATTGTACTATGTAAAGAAGCCAACTATTAGAGATAGATAAATACTCGAATGGTACTTCTTGGTAAAGGCGACACATAAATATTTATTTATGAATTTGAATGTGTACCTATAATTTTGTGCATTTGCATGACATATTCACCTCAAATTTGTCTCAAGCTATTTATTTGTCAAAAATTAACCTCTAATATATAACTATGTATAAAACCTACCACATATCTAAAAAACTTTATCCCAAATCTATGAAGATTGGTGCTAAATACATAAGATTTTGACCCAAGTGTGTACATAGAAACATATAAAATGTATCATTTTTTTCTAATTATACCTACCATATGTATGTGGACTCATGTCTCTATGACATTTCCCCAATAATAAAATGTGATAGTTACCTTATCTCAAAAGCATAATATAATCATGTTATATTTATATCAATCATGTAGTTAAGAATCATATAATGGCATCATGTTGAAGTAGATATATCAATGAATTTCAAAATATCAAATCAAATCAATCCATTAGATGCATGATATGGATCATGGAAACATCTAGTAGAAACAATCTTATAAAAAATTAAGCACACATACAAGAACACTCAATTCCACACAAATAATGGTCTAAGGAGACCACAAATAAGGGGAGGACATGTTGAAATGTCCATAGATCAAATAAATAATCAACACTCGGGGCATTGGGGCCCAAAAAAAAAAAAAAAAAAAAACATGTTAAATTGTTCCACAATCAACATAAGGAAGAAATCAAGGAGTACACTCAAGTAATTCATGTGATAAGATGAAATATAAACAAGTATCATAAACATGTCATATAAATCCCTACATACATGTGTTAGAAAAATGAACTATAAAATATCATATCAAGTACACTATTTAAGATAGTATCATTTTGAATGCCATTTCACTCATGATTAACCTCATTAGGTTTTATGATTAACTATCTTGGAGTAAACTTCTTTTCTTATAGTGGATGTTCATATTGAATCCCTTAAACTATGATTACCCTATAGGTCAAATCCTATTTAATTTGGGCATTTGAAATGTGTTGATATGAGAGATTGTGTCACTTAAACAAAAAAATTTGATGCTAACTAATTGTTCAAACCCTAATGCATCCATTCAAATGTAAAACTAAGGGATCACATGGGTTGTATCACATTCAATTTACTAAAACATATAATCATCTAATATATCACTTTTAGGTATCTTAAATATCTACTACATCATTTATAGCAACTAATAAAAGTTCCTATAGAAATTTGGATATCCAAGGCTAAATCATTGTTCAAACCCTATCATAGTCATTAAAAACAACATTATTTAAAAATGAAAACTAAATTCAAAACCATAAAATACCTTATTAATAGTCCTTATGTACAGAGATTATATTTTAGCTGTTTCATGCATTTTTTACATACCATGCAACCATTGTAGTCCATAAGACATCTCATTGTTGCATTTTGTCAAATAATTCACTATTTTATATAATTTTCAATATGTACATAATTAAATTTTTTTTACTTATCGTAATTATTTGTAGTCTATTTTAATACTCAAATTGGTAACCCTCACTTGGTCATGATGATTCTTATGGGTTTGATTATCTCAACCCATTTTCATGTTGCACAATGGGACCATTCCTAGCTAGGGCCTAAAATATCACTAAGATTTTCAATACCTAAAAATTATTATAGATCAATAGTATCGAGATGCGCTAACCTAGTTCCCTTTAAAATAAACTAATGTGAATAAATACCTTAGTTTAGAGCTTACCTCTAATTAGAAGACATGCCAAATTGTATTTTTTATAAATTTTTAGAGAGCTCATAGTACTATCCCTCTAGAAGGTATCAATGTGAAATTAGGGGTGATTGTTAATGCACTTTGTAAACATCAGAGAATATGAGGAGGATCTTTGGATTTATATCAAACAATTTATTATCGTGTGCATTGACTTGGGTTTCCCTTCTCTTAAGGGCCATCATGGTAGATCTTGCTGGTGTATCTATTCATCATACGACCTTGATATAATATCTTTTAACTCTTTATACTATTCCACTATCTTGTAACTCTTTATACTATTCCAAAAAATATTCTTACTGCTCCTCACTCGACTTGAGATTAGGGATTTTATTTATTTATTCCTCCAAAGAATAGTAAATACATCATACCAACCACCATAACCCCAATAAATGCATATCATTTTCATTAAAAAATTAAAATTTGAACAAAAACCCTACATTAAAGGCCAAAGAGTAATTAAATGACTGAAAAAATCTTTATCCATAAAATCCTTTCTATGAACAAATTTTTTTGGAAAGTAAGTAGTAGCTAGTTTACTGAGTAGTCACATCAATAGCATGAAATTTATGTCTTTTGTGATTTGTATTCAATAAATAGAGAGGTAACTACTTGATAGTTTTATTGGTGTCTAAGCACCAAGTGTGCACATTGGAGTTCTAAGGCCTATGCTTGATGGTTTAATTTTTATAAAAAAATGACGTAATTTTAGTTATTTGATTTTCTTTTAAATTCATTTTTAATTGGTTTAAATTTAAAAATTTTAAAAATAAAATTAGTCATATATATATATATATATATATATATATATATATATATATATATATATATATATATATTAAAAAAGATTAAGTTTTCTAGCATTAACTCGGCTTTTTTTTAATGAAAAAATCAATCTTCCTTTTGAAAATGGGTGAACTTGGCTTGCCTCATGTACATGGTGGGTTAAACCTATGTAAAAAGTGGTAATTTCATGTGATGATATTGCAACATGGGTTCAAAAAGAACATAGTGCTAGGTCTTCACATACATAGTGAGAAGCGTGAAATGCTTGGGCAAGTTTGGAGATGAAAACATGAACATGGAGAGGAATGGGATTGAGAAGCATGAGACACATAGATAATGATTCAGGAAATGTGCATGCGGAACTTAAATCTATGAGAGATTTGAGGACCAATTATAAAGTGTGCATTAAAGGTACTTCATAATAACACAATATATTTTTATAATTGTTATTAAGAAAATTGTGTCAATTTTTTATACTACCTTTTACATCTTCAAGAATATTTTGACAATTTTATTGACACTCTTTAGGTCTTCAAAATTTTTTTGACTATTTTCCTAAAGAATTTAGGACATAGACAATTATTTTGAGCCTCAATATTTAATTAAATAATTCATTGGCAAGTGGTTATCAATCCTTGAGCATGCATTTAGAGGGATTTCACTAAGTATAAAGCTCATGTCCTTTTGTACGTAGTTAGAATTAATGGGGTTTGAGATGGAAAAGTGACTTGATTGTGTTGGACCATATAGATACTTAGATATTTAATGAATTTTTAAGTGACACAAAGTGAAAAGGGGATCAATATTTTAGACTTGAACTGGCAATGACTAGAATCAATGTGTTGGATCCTATGTGTATAGATGTGGAGCCTGAAAACCTTATCGCCTAAGGCTAAACACACAAACTAAAGATTAAAAAAGATAGAAAAGAAACTTGGGAGAGACAAAATATTGATAGGTGGAAAATTTATGTGCTTTGGAATATTAAACATTCATATCTAAATTATTTATGTTAATCATCAAATGTTTGAACTATATACTTTGATTGTTGCTATTCTAGGTATATTTATGATTATTTTTAGGCTCAATTTGGGTTTTAAAATTTATTTAATTAAAATTTGTTTGATCCTTTACTTAGTCTATCCATTTTTAGTCTATGTCACTAAAAACAATTATCCCATTGGTTTGACTAGAATTTTCATAAGAGTCCTTTCTAATTATCATGGATTGTGGAAGCTTGAAAACCATGAAGTTTACTCAAGAAAGAAAGATAGAAATGTAATATATGTTCAAAAATGAACAAATTTGGTCACTTGGATTCAAAAAACACAAAAATTATGTATATTAAGATAACAATAGAGATTATCAACCACAAAAATAGGCAACAATTGGAAAATAATAACTAAAGAGGATGATATTGGAATTGTTCATCAAATTATCAATTTAAATTATGTGTTCAGCAAGAAGTAGAGAAAATATAATTTTGAAAAATTGTCATGATATCATGAAAATGGTATGAGACTAAATTCTACCTATTTGTTTTCAAAAAAGTGTATACATACAACTAGCTATTGGGACCTATATTTTAATAAGTGATATTTTAATTTTTTTATGATAGTATTTAATAGTTTGGGACTCCATAGGAGATTGTAATATTATTTTTTCAAATCATGTATTATAAGAAATATTAAAAACTATTATGAAAGTATTATGTTATTAATAAAACATACAATTGTATTGAAGTTAAATAATATTCCCAAATAACACCCCTAGGAATACTCCAATATGTATATGCAAAAAAATAGAAAAACATTAAATTTATTAAAATCATATGAATTTTAAAAAATTTGATTGGCTGAAAAAATTTGATTTAATTAAACAATAGTTCCTATAGTCTCTTTCTTTGTTAGGTACTAATAAGATTTTATAAGAGAAAAATGACATAAAATATAAACAAAAGAGTTAAATTGTTGATATTTAATAAAAATCATGGTTTTTGATTTAATATTTTTGTGTTTTGGCTATGTAAATCCTAAGTTACATTAAAGGGTTGAGATGTCTAAATCAATTAAATAATATGCAATATTTAACCATTGATTTGTTATAGCTTTTGACTTATTTTAACTTTCTAAAAATAGTGATAAATATAAGAAAACAAAGACTTATCTAGAAAATGATTTTGGAAGTATAGATACTATTTGGGGATGAATAAATTTCCTAAAAACAATCCTTAAAATTCACTTAAAATTCATGAAGCATTCATTCACATACATCCATTAGTTAATGTATACACAAACATCTATGAAAGTAAACAACATGAGAACATAAAATATATGTGGTAACCCCTCTTTGGGGACAAAACCCACTGATGCATAGATTGGAATTAAGTTATATAAGCAATGAATCAAAATTTTAGTGAGGTACCAACCCCACAAAGAGCACTAACCCCTCACTAGTCAAGCACCAACTCAACTAGACCTTTAGCAAGCTCCAACCTATAAGGAAACTCCAACCCCATAGGTAACCCAAAAACAAATTAGATACCTTACCTTTTTCTCACTCAAATAAATATGACCTCCTTCTTTTTCTCTTCTCACTCTTCTTATCTCTCTTAAATAGCCTATTAGGCCTTCTCACTCAATTAGCCCCTTTCTTGGCAGAATTAGGTCATATGACCTTGATCAACACTTGTAGAAACATAGTTATATATCTTTATGTAATATTAAAAACACATATATAGTGATATTAAATCCCTTTACCTAATTTTAAAACTCTATATTGATTGTTATGCTCAAATCTCTAACTAGTCAAATTAGACGTATTAGGCCTTCTCTTTATACTTGACTCTTGCTCTCACCCATCTTGGTTGGACAAGAACCTCACCATACTTGGATTAAAATTGAAATATATCAATACACACATTTAAAAAATTAAAAAACCACCACATATGTCAGTCATTTCCCTTAAGGTAAAAAACATCATTAGGCCTAATAGGGACCTAATGAAATTAGGCCTTCTCTAAGCACACATTTCACTTAGACCTCCTTGGAACACTTTAAGAATAAAAAAATGGATGAAACACTTATAAAATGACTCAAATAAACCTTATTAATCTCACCTTATGTCCCCAAAAACATTTATCTTATTTCACTCCTTGAACCACCCAATTAGGTCTACTTGCCAATAGACTTTCTTACTACTAGAAAGTCTATCTTGCAAGTCTGAATCATATACTCAAATTTGACACATAACCATAATAAAAAATTACATGGATAAAATCTCCATGACCTCATTTTTAAAAATCATGTTCATTATAATTCATCAAATAGGACAAAATATCTCTAATTGATCAACTTCATATACTCACTCAAAACTACACAACCCTAAAAAACACAGTCAAGAGCCTTTGACTTTTCACATCTTCATAGGATTTTATCATGAATACATATGTGTTAAAAAAACCTGTTATACCTCTATAACAACTTAATGTGTATTATATTCTTCAACACTATGCAAAAACACTTAGGAACAACATTCTCACTCACACATAAAAAACTACCTATAGCATCAAAAACGCACTCAAGAACATCAAGTCTTAGAAAACTTATGGGAAGATTATTTTGATCTTAAAATGAGATATAATTATCTTTAAACATCCTTATAACATATTTTAATATATATATTACAAGGTTATATATCAATATTTGTCTTACAAACCAATCTCACATCTTCAGCCTACACAAACACCATTGTGTTAAACATGTCACTTTGAGGACAATTTTTTTCTTGTTTATGAGAATAATAAACACTTATAAACCAATTGGATATGAGTTATAGGTATTTAAAAAATACCCCATGTATTTTTATCCATCCCTAATCCTCTTTAACCAATCCCTAATCTCTTTCTCACTACTATTTAGTTTTCTCATTGTCTTGCTCATTAGGCCTTTTTAGCAATAAGCTAATTTACATCATTGGTTTAAAAAAAATTAGGTATGAAAAATAATTAGATTAAACTAATAACACATTTGTAAAAACACACCTTATCTCTTCAAACAAGCTTAACATAGATTAAACTCACATAGTACTCTTGGAGCATGATTGGCTCCCCTTGTCTCTATGAGAAATTCAGACATTATCAAAACTATGACTTGGTTTTATCAAGTCATCATAAAAAATATTCATGACCAATCTCTTATGGTCACACCTAAAATAATTTTTTTATTGAACCTTGAATTTGATAATCACTAAAGACCACAAAACTCCTGCTATGATTGAGCATCCTTCATGCTTCTAGCTTACTAGCTGAATGTTTCCATGAAGCCTAATGGAGTCACCTCTGCTCTAGGGAACTATAACAACATAAAATCACTAGATTTCCATGTCTTTACTATATTGAAATTTATTCATGATCCTCTTAGGTTTGAATAGTCCTTTTGGCTTGACTTCCTCAATCTTAGTTTGAACAACATTATCATTTTTTTCTATTGGTCTTATCTCCTTCATCAATAATTTGAGCTGATAAAGATAATTATTGGCACTCTTTTGCATCTTTACTATGATATACCATGTAAAAGAGTCTATTTGGATTTGTAGACTGTTTATCAACCTTAACTACCTTAGGTTTCCACTTATTGTCTTTTCTTCTTTATTGTACTCTAGATTTCTCAACTTTCTTATTTTGTCTTGAGAATCCATGCTTACAGTACTTTGCAATATGAAAAACATTATTACAATTGAAACATAATATTCCTCTTGATGGAAACACACCATGACCAATACCTCTTGACTGATGAATCTCCTCATAGCTCCATGCATATTCATTCTTGGAGGGCCTTCTACAATGCCTTGCTCTATGTCCAAATTAGTTACATGAATAATAATAGCCATTGAAGGGGTTATCATACCTTATAAAATTAGGTTGATTTATAATATTATCCTTCATTCTACCAGCACCCTCATTCTTTGATTGATTATTGACCTTTCTGATCACATTATTGTCTTTCTCTTGATCTTTATTGAAACCAAGGCTTGTTTTGTCATTAGTAGTCTTTTGAATATTTAGAATGTTGTCTAAATCATTGGTAATATTTTAAAACCTCATAAAGGAATTAAATTTACTTGATGTTTGATCCAACTTAGCTATTAAGGACTCCAATTTAGTTACATACCTTGCACATTCTTCTTTGGTCTTTAGACTAATAGTTACAATCTCAAGTTAAGTCTCCACCTGTTTGATTATTTCCTCTTATTCCTTAGAGTTATTTCTTAGTCTATCTTCAAAGAAATTTATTTTCTCCTCATAATATTTGATAATATACCTCATCACCCTATTATTCTTATTCAATGTCTTTAGTTCTTTTAGAGTATTCAACAACTCAACCTCAAAGTCTACCCTATCTCCTTCTTCATTTGAATCACCAACACCTCCAATCCATATGGACTCTTATTGATTTAAATAGCTTGCTTCCTTAGCCATAAAGTTGAATTTGTGGAAATTAGGTACATCACATTTATGGTCACTTTTATAATCATTTCTCTCACTCTCATCAGATGAGCTAAAATCTTCCTTGGTGTAGAAACTTCTTTTATTTTTGAAGAACTTCTTCCTATCATCATACCTTCTAAAAAATTATTGATATTATCAGACCTATAGGAAATTTTACCATAATAATGACCTTCATAATTCTCTTAATCATCCTTATCCTTATTATTATGAGGTAACTTGTTAGCAAAGTGTCCAATCTCTCCACAATTGAAGCATTGAAAAGGCAATTTTCCCTTGTATTTACTCGAGCTTATCTTCAAATTTATTGAAAACATAGGTATCAACTCATCATCATCAATATCATATTCATAATTATATTTGAATTTATTTCCTTGTGTATTCTTCTCGTTGGATTATTTTCTACCTTGAATGCATCTTCCTTCTTTGCAGGTCATCCCTCACTTGTCCTCATCTCATAGGATGTTAGGGTGACATGAAGTCCATCCATATATGGCTTGTCTATTTCTAGCATTTCTTAAAAATTAGATACCTTATAATCAAATTTTTGAGTTAGATATCTCAAAACCTTTTTAACAATAGTATACTCTTTCAACTCTTCACCTAGAGCTCTTATGATGTTGACCACTTCATCAACCCTCAATAAGTAGGCTGAAATTGTCTCATCTTCATTCATGTTTAGACATTAAAAATGTCTTATATGGGTTTTTAACTTGACCAATTTAACCCTGAAGTCTCCATAATTAATAGTATTAAAATTTTCCCATATTTCTTTGGAAGACATATAGTGCATCACCTTCATAATTTCTGCCTCTGAAAGGCCACACATAATACCATTCATTGCTTTTGAGTTAATGTCACTATCCTTCTTTCCTATTTCATATATATGAGGGATAAGGGGTGAAATATATCCATACAAAATTTATTCAAAAACATAATTACCTTGATACATCAGATATTTCTTCATTTTGACACTCCAAAAATCATAATTTTATCCATTAAACAATAGAGATATGCTTGTAGAAAAACCTCCTTGTGTTTTACTAGCCATCTTAGAATCTACTTTAGGTTTTCAAAAATCCTTAAAAGGACCTACGATGATATGAAATTTTGTAATTAAAACTATTTATAGGGTGATGAATTAGTTTCTTAAAAACAATCCTTCAATTTCACTTAATATTCATGAAGCATTCATTCACATACATACACTAGTTAGTCCATACACAAGCATCTATGAAAGTAAACAACATGAGAACACATAATATATGTGGGAAACCCTCTTGGGTTATAAAAATCACTAATTCACAACTTTTAATATATTTATATAAGTAATTAATCAAATTTTAAGTGAGGCATCAACCCCTCTCTAGTCAAGCACCAACTCAACTAGTTTTTTAGCAAGCTCCAACCTACAAGGAGGCTCTAACCCCCTAGGTAACCCATAAAAAAATAATATACCTTAAATATATGATAAAAATTGGAAAAAAATTTCTCAATCAACTGAATGTGATATCCTTCGTTTTCTCATCTCACTCTTCTTATCTCTCTCAAACAACCTATTAGTCCTTCTTGCTTAACTAATCCTTTCCTTAATAGAATTAGGTCATATGACCTTGCTCAACACCTATATAAACATAGTTATATATTTATGGAATATTAATAAAACATATATAATAATATTCAATCCCTTTATCTACTTTTAAAACTCTATATCATTCACTCTTATGGTCAAATCTCTAACTAGTCAAATTAGGCCCATTAGGCCTTCTCTTTATACTTGACTCTTGCTCTCACCCATCTTGTTCAGACAATAACCTCACCATATTTGGATTACCATTTAAATATATAAATAAACATATTTAAAAATTCAAACAACTACCACATAGGTCATTCATTACCCTTAAGGGAAAAAACCACCATTAGGCCTAATATAGACCTAATGCAATTAGGCATTCTCTGAGCACATGTTTCACTTAGACCTCCTTGGAACACTTTTAGCCACAAAAAATGGATGAAAAACTTAAAAAATTAACAAAATATACCTTTTATAAGATTAAATTATGTACCCAACACCATTTGTCTTATTTTACTCCTTGAACCACCCAATTAGGTCTACTCGCCATTTGGCCTTCTTACTACCATAAAGTATGTCATGCAAGTTTGAATCATAAAATAAAATTTTACACATAAAAATAATAAAAGATAATATTTATATAATATAAATGACCTAAGGTTCAACATATTTTTATTTATAATTTATCAAACAAGACAAAATACCTCTAACTGATCAACTTCATATGCTCATTCAGAACTGCACACAACCCTCAAAAACCCAATCAAGAGCCTTTAAATTTTCACACCTTCATAGGAGTTTATAATGAATTAAAATGTTTTAAAATTAAAATATGATACATATATAATAACTTCATGTGAATTATATTTTTCAACACTATGAAAAAACACTCAAGAACAACATTCTCATTCACACATAGAAAATTGCATATAGCATCAAAAACATAGTCAAGAAAATCAAGTCTTAAAACACTTGAGGGAACAATTTTATAATATTAAAATGATTTATAATTATCCTTAAAAATACTTATAACATATTTTAATACATATATTATAAGTCTATAAATCAATATTGGTCTTACAAACCAATCTCACATCTTCACCCTACACAAACTCCACTATGTTAAACATGTCACTTTGAGGACAACTTTTTTCTTGTGTATGCAAATAATAAACACTTATAAAAATATAGGATATGAGTTATATATATTTAATAATGACTTCATGTATTTTTATCCATCCCTAATCCTTTGCAACTAATCCCTAATCTCTTTCTCAATACTACCTAGTTTTCTCACTATCTTCCTCATTATGCCTTTTTATCGATAGGCAAAATTCCATGACTAGTTTAGAAAATTTTAGGTAAAAAAATTATCATAGAATTATATTATCATAAAATACAAGTCTTACACATCATCCTCCATATATTTTCATGTTTTGATCTGGTCAACCCTGCTTACTATATCAAAATTTTGAGAAATAAGGGGTTTATTGTAGCTTCTACTCACTATCATGACAAACCAAAATTACGTGGAGAAAATTGGAAGAGTAATTTAAATTTTAAAAACATAATTTTTTTTCAATAAAACCATTATAATTCATAAACAACAAGATCTTTCCTATCAAGTCATTATAAGGGTTTTAAGAGGGTTTTAACTGGTTTCCCTTCTTAGCAATCATTCATAAAGGTTTTCCCATAAAATAAAAAACCAATGAAACTAATTTTAAGATATGGAAATTCCATAAAATCCATGAGTTACTTAGGATATCATTCAAATGTTGAAAATTCCAACCAACATAAGAAATTCCTTCTCAAGTCTGCAACACCCCATTCTATGCACAAATAAAACCTACCACCAATTTTCATGATTTCACCTTTAGTGTATGACCTAAAACTTGTTAAATACACTTAACACAACCCCTCACACATATTTAAATTATATCAAGAGATTTGGTACCTTGGGAAATGAAATTTACACCTCATTAGGTCATTCTAAGTTTTTTTTCACACTAGGCCTTGAATTATTAGTCATACTCTGATCATGATCACACCTTGAAACATATTTCACTACTCATAATACCTCTTAAACATTTAAAATTAATTCATATCATGCTCACATAATGTAAAATTTCTTCACGTAAGTCAAAGACTTCTTATCTCATCATGTTACCAAGCTTGTGCCTCCTCACTAGGTCTTCATATAAGGACTAAGCCTCAAAGCTTGACCTTGAAACTCATCTAAAGTATTATTTCCCTCTTGATCATGTTCAAATATATTTTTATAATCTCTCATGGCTATTCTAACACAACTAACCAATAATCACTATGCTTCATGCATATACCTTCTCTTAGGGCTAGACTAAGCTTTTCAAGAAACCTAGTACAAAATAATAGCTTACCTTGTACCATGATATTGAATTTTACATGACATAAACATAAGAAGGATTACCAAGTTGACTTAAAATTATATTTAAACATAGAGATAAGAGGTTTCCTTTAAATTTTATCTTATCATTAGACTTCTTTGACATAAATCATCTCAATATGCATGGCCTCAACTCTGACTTTGACATTAATGACATATCTCTTAACTTTGACATTAATGATAAAAAAAATATTCAACACCAATAAATAGTAACATACCTCAATAAATGACTATCACAAAAGATTTGGCTTCTAAAAACTAGGTTTTGGACATTCTAAGTGTCATTAGTAGGGTCCTTGGGTATAATTCATCACTGGATAGTAGCACCCCACCTGGATAGTAGTACCATGATCTAGTGTCTTCAATATGTCACTAGCATCCTTTTTAAATGATTGTTCTTATTTTATGGGAGCACTTTCACCTATGATTTTGGGTTTTATTCCTATGCACATGAAATTTGGAAGTCTTTATTGTGCCTGGAATATTTGATTTATTATGAAAACCCTAATCCTTATTAAAAGTATGACATGACCCAAAAATGGGTGTTCATAATAAGATAGGCTAGACATCCTCAACACCTCAATATGAATTTTTTTCCTACATACCAATATTCTGAGGATGGGTCAACCCTAATGTAGTTCTGCCACCTAGTTCTTGGTGCAATTGTAAGTGAATGCTAGAATGCGAGTGGTATTGAATGTTTTGAGTGTGCTTCAGATTGGAAATATTTAAAACTTGGGATTAAGGTAGGTATATATGGTATTATGTATAATTAGATATGAATAGGGATTAAATACCTTAATTTTACTCAACTTATTTCTTATTTGAATAGGTTTTTTGCATATACTTTCCATCATAGTAGATAGAGGTTTAATAGTCTTATATTTATATTAATCCATAGCTTGTGTAGATAATAAAATGTACTTAGTCTGACCTTAGGAGGGGAATAAAGTTGAAAATATATCTATTCAAGAGAGTTTGGGTAAGGGATAATAGTGCCAAGTTGGGGACACTAGCACCATGTGGATATAGTGTCCTTAATGTGGTACTAGTGTCCAAATGGTTGACTATTGGGCACACTAGGTTGGGATTTGGAATTGTGTTTGAGATGATAGAAGATGTTTATGGTCTATAAAATTGTGAGAAATGTGTGATGAAGGCTCTAAGATAGGCCCAAGGATAATTTAAGAATTGTTTATCTCAATCAACACTATTAACATCCAAATACCACTTTTAAGTGATTACATTTACCCCCCTTTATGTTATAAATGAAAAAAAGTGAAATAAATAGTACAAAGGAAAAATAAGTGTACCTAAACTTATCTATGAAGTGAAGCACATATAATTAATTTTGAGTATGTGAAGTTGGGTATGTGTATGTCAAACATGATCCAAAATAATGCCCTATAATTAAAAATGTAAAAATTCATCCTTTCTTAATAGATTATCAAAATCAAAATACTATGATGAATAAATTAACTAATTAAATATGATTAAAAAGATAGGAAAGAGGAAAGGAACAAATACACCTCATTGGGTACATGAACTAATGCATGAACCTGGTGATAACCTGTGTGTTTGAGTGTACATAGTGAGCAAATCATTGAATAGATTAGACTAAGCTGATAGCTTGCTCAATCCTCATATATGGGTGGCTCAAGAACTCAATCCAATTTTGACTCCATCATTGCCCACCCCTATTCAGTGGATCATTATCTATGAATAGATTGGATAAGACTGTGTGTTTAACCCTCTTATGTGGGTGGCTCAAAAAATCAATGAGGTTATGACTCCATCATTTCTCACATGTCTGAAGTATATGCATCTAAAATAAACTTCACATAGTGTTAAAATTATCTACCTAGGTATATCTAATAGTCTATGTTAGCTCTATGGCCACTCAGGTACATAAGGTGGCTCTACACCACTTAGGAATGACAACCACTAAAGATGGAGTAAGGCATGAAACTGGTGATAAATTTTAATATGATATAAAGTGTATACATCGTAGAGAATGACATGGAGTTTCCCATTCTATTTGATAAACCTATGTGTAATTGAGCATTTGAAAACTATGTGCTACACATATGCCCCCAATCTAATATCTAAGTATACTAATTTTGAATTGAGTATGTAATAATTATATCTATGCATCTAAACTGAATGTGGGATTGATCATGCCACACATGATGATCCTAATCTGAGTAACTAGTATGACTATGAGCTAAAATGAGTGTATATGAGTAAAATCTAAACATAACTATAAATCTTGTGACTATATATGTGTATATATGTATTGTACTTGGTGTACTATTATAGCTAATTTGGACTACCCTAAAGATGAGCCCATTAGGTAGTAGTGTCATGTAGTGGACAATAACACCCTATGACATTAGTGTCCCAATTTGGGTGATAATATCTATCTAGTCTAAAATCTAGGTGATCTAAATTGATTTTTGAGTCCTTATTTTTTCCTATGTTTGATTTTTAAAACTAAGCCTATGTGATGAAAATAATTTGTGAATATCAAGGTAGGAACCTGATCTCTATGACAAATCCCTATGAATTCCCCTTATTTTTATGGTGGTGATGGAACCTATGTAAGAACTATCCTCAAAAGAATGAACTCTCTAAAATGTGTTAGCCAGAGCATATATATGATAACTACATTATATTCCAATATAATGTGAAAACAAACAACAAAATTCAAAAGTATCTAAGCATAAGTATGTAGTTTAAGATGTATGTTGTAATTTAGTATTGCACAAGGGTGTCAGGATAGATGTAATCAATGTATATTAATAAATATGAGTAACTAATTAGGGGTATGGGGAATGATGTCCATCACAATACCCAAGTAGGGTGGATAGATGCATGAGGTGCCTCGTGTCATTAAAAATTGGTGTGTGTAACAAGCAAAGACAAGTGTCATGGTGAAGACACATACAAGAAAGCATACATATAAAACACATGAGGCATGAAAAATTCAGCCAAGGGACCACAATAAAATGGACATAGGCACATGTCACTAAATATGAGAATATAAGACATATAAGGACATGTTCAAATGCCCACATATGCAAGCAACAAGTAATTTATTTTATATACACATATAATGACATGTTAAAATGTTTCCATATACAATCAAGAAATCACACACAAGGGACATGGGCACATGTCCAAGGTTTACATACATATAAAGGGCATAGAGCCAAAGAATAATGACATATTTAAATGCCCTCAAAATGGAATAATCATAGGAACACAATCAAGTCTAAACTTATAACAGTTAGAAATGAAAACATGTATAATTATGTATTATAAATTTGTGGAAATGCTAGAATATACATATACTGAGTCTAGCTAATGATAGTAAAAAAAAAGATCAATGAGTAGAAATGATCAATATCAAGATATATCAATGTGTAAACTATAATGTATAGAATTCAAGGATAAAAATTGGTAGTAGAAACTATGTATGAGATGCCCCTAAGTGGGTAGATGTAGAAAATGAATAAACCTGGATCAGTGTATATGCCCCCAATGGGTAAACGATAACAAATCTAGATCAGTGAAGTGGATTAGAGTCTTATTTGTAATTTATAAGTACTCAACAAGAATAATTGAAGCATATGTGTATGATAAAACTGACTATATTAAGTTAGCTAGCATAATATCTGGCAAGTGTAAGAAATGTAAACATAACAATGCATATAAATTATAATTTTTTTATTTTTCGATAATATTTGAATGTTTTTATGTTTTGATATGTTATATAATTTTTGTATTTTCTAGAGATAATATATGTACAATCAAATTAAAATAAAATATGTAAAGGAGCAAGAGGGAATACAGTATATGTATAATCTCCTTAGGTGCATGATGTCTAATGTATTTTTGATTGCCTTTCCACGAAGTTGAGCTAGATGATATAATTTTGGGATAAGTTTTTATGTGATGATGTATGGTCTAAGCCAATTTGGTTTAAACATTCCTTTGTTTTCTTATTTTGCATTAATGTTTATAAGATTTTCTTTTAATACCAAATCATTGATTTCAAATTCATTGTTTTGGACTCTATTATTGTAGGTTCTATGGATTCACTAAGGATAATCTCTGAGATGTTATGTGGATTGGATACATGTGTGATCCATCTATTCTAGTTTGTGGAGATGTCACTCTCTATACTACTCATCTATGATAAGTCCTTTTAAAGATACCCGTAAATATGGGATTTCAAATTCTAATGGGATAATATATTTTTTTCCATATACAAGTGAATAAAGAGTAGTTCTTGTTGGTATACATATGCTAGTGTGGTAATCCCAAAGTGCATAAATGAGTTGATTATGCCAGTTGTTTCCAAATTTGGTAACTATTTTAATGAGAATATTATTGATTATCTTGTTTATTTCCTTTGCTTGACCATTACCCTGTGGGTAGTATGGCTTTGAGAATGTGCATTGGATTTTGTATTTTATGCATAACTTTTATATTATTTATTTCTTTTAATAGGTTCTATTATCTTTAATTATGGCTACTAGGTGGTAAATAATATTGGTCATGAGAAACTAGAAAATATCCTTCCCCTTTATTGATTGTAATGGGATTGCTTATACAAAAAATATTTTGTATCTATGATGATGAATTTATGGTCACTTGCAAATTCTAGGTTTAGCTTATCGATCATATCGATGCCCCATAACATGAAAGGCCATGGGGATATGATAGGTTAAAGTTGTTATGAAGGTACATGGTGTAAGTTACCATAGCATTGACATTTTTTGCATAAATACTCTTGGCATTCTTATTCCATGGCTGGCCAATAGTAACCTTGTCAGAGTAACTTGTGTGACATTGTCTTACCACTAAAATGACCACCACATTCACTTTTAGCATTCAAATACCACTTTTAGGTGATTACATTTATTTATTAAAATAGTCAATATATTTACACCTCTAAAATTAAAGTCAAAAATAAAATTGAACCATAGTTCATAACTCTTGAAAAGGTCATTTACGTAATTTAGTGAAAATATATTGTTGTATATCTTATTGTAGAACCAAATTGTTCAATAATAATACTAAGAGTTTAACATTCCTCTAATAAAAGTATATTTTTAAATAAGAGTTTAAAAGATAAAAATGATATAAAATATAAATAAAAAAGTTAATTGTTGAGATTTTTTTTTAATAAAAATTGTGGTTGTTTATTAAAATAGTCAATCCATTTACACCTCTAAAATTAAAGTAAAAAAATCAAATTGAATCATGGCTCATAACTCTTGAAAAGGCCATTTATGTAAGTGAAAATATATTGTTGTGTACTTTATTGTAGAACCAAATTATTCCTTTATATAAAGAAATGTTTTAATATTCATAAAATAAAATTAAAGAATTATTTAGCTTCATTTTTAATTATCTAATTAGTAAGAGAAGGAATGTTTAACATTTGGAAAAATTAGTTTTTGACCATGTGAAGATGTTATAAATATAAATAGATTTCAATTTAAATACAATGTAGATACTTATAAAAATTTAGGTAGGATAAAAAACGTGTATAAAAAAGTAATTATTTTATTAATTTTTAAAATTAGAGAAAAGGAGGTGACATGGGTAGCAATATATATTGAATATTATGAGATGTGGTGTCATTCATCAAAATTTAAAAGTAAAAATTTGCATCCATTAGTATAATAGTGATGATGTTTACAATGTCTTGATATTTATCATGTCCCTTTACCATATAAAACATTTGAAAACATGACACCAATAATCATATCAATTCATTAGTGAAGAAAACCAATGCTAAACAATCAATAATGTATCTTTAACATGAACTTTTATGTTTCAATAAATGGTCTATGGAATACTTTCTTTTCAGCCTTGAATGTATGTAATTTCTTAATAAATTTATCTAAACAATAAATTTTCTTGATTTTACTTAGATGCATAATTTAACTATAATTCCTATATATTTATAAATTATTATATTAAATTCAAATTAAGACAAGATAAAAATGTGAGACTAGGATGAAAGTATGTATGCCAAAAGAGTTACTCACAAAAATGTCTAGAGTAGATAAATGTTCTATACAGGGCCAAGAGTGTACAAAAATTCCAAACAAAGAGGTCTAATCACATGGAATTAGAGAAGATAGAAAAATGGGATTTGAAGTGGTTTGAGAAGGGCCATGGATAATCAGAGTTTGATTAAAAAAATATTAATAATGTCTAATTTTGACCAATAATTGACAAGTATAAAAGTATACTAGACTTACATAATTTAATAATTGATATAAACATATGACCCATTTTTCAGTGCCTATAGATGTCTTATATGTCACAATTGTCTCAAAATTTTAGCAAAATACTATTCACCCTATTAAACCCTTATTATGTATTTATATATTTTTTAATTTTATTTTTAAATATTTAAATATTTGTTTTTGTTTTTTTTCCAAAAATTTAAATATTTATTTTAATTTTTCATAAATTTAAATATTCATTATTTTTTCCAAATTTTCATATGCCATGAGGTGATTTGGTAAAAATAATAAGAATTTCTCATACATAATATTACAAATAATTCCTTATATCTCCCATTATTATCACATATATCTCTTATTACTATCACATATATCTTATTTAAATGCACAATCAATTTTTAAATTTATATCTTATTTTATATATATGTACAAAGTATTCCATAATATTATTACCACGTATATTTCTCATTAATATTACATTCATCTTATGAAGTGTACAAATAATTTTTAAATTTATATGTTATTAGTCCCTGCCAAGATAGGGTACAAATGTTATCACTTTTCAATTAGTCAATTTAGCTTCAGCTAGTCATTTTTAAAAAATGTATATGATTTTAATAATTGTAAATTTTTTACATATAAATTTGAAATATTTTCAGGGGTGTTATTTGGGAATATTCCAAAATTTATTTGAAAAACTTTGGGTAATTTTTTTTATTTATTGCATTCATGCAATGGATGCACTTTCCATCACCAGCTCATTTATTTTAAGCTTTCTTGTTTGTACATATTGATGTAGGTTTATATGGTCATACAAATGTGAAATGATGCATCAATTACAACCTTCATTTACATCATATAGACTAGCATTAAACAACATATAATATTTTTTATAGGATTCCACATGGCATCTAATAGTTTTAGAGTCCACTCCAAAAAGGCAAAGGCAAAATGCCACCTTAATAAGTTGAGCTCTAGCATTAAACTAATGGTGAAGTATTAGGTTCAAATTTAAAATGCATATAACATATATAATGTTATTAAATATATTTTTAAATAATCAAGATTTTATTAATCTATTTTATGACTCTGACTTTTCTTGTAAATTGGACATAAGTATATACTTAAATTTTAATGTAAAATATTTGTGGGTAAGCAAGAGATTTAAAGAGACATTTATGAGAGCAACACATTAGATTTAAAGATCTAATTTTCCATTGCATGGGTAAATTTTATCTAATCTAACAATATTTATTATCTTTGTTATTTTATAAATACCTTTTTATTTGTGCATTGATGTGGACTTAGTCAACAATCAAATAATGAGTGTTATATTTTAATGACATGAAATTATCTATTATATAATTACATATGCATAGTATAAGTGGAAATAAGCTTGTCAATGGCAAAGTGGTTCATGTTTAATCTAGTCTAGATAGAGTAAAAATATTTTATTTTTATTTTTATTTTTTTCTTTTCCTTTTGAGTTACATATCTAACCTTTTGGTTTATTTTGTGCATGTATATTGAAGTTATTTTAAGATTCTAATAATTCATGAAGTTTACTTGCTTAATCCAAAATCATGTCAGGTTTTACCTCTTTCAGACTAACCAGCTTATGTGTTTGTCTAAGTGTTTTTATTTTGTGTTTTATCTTGTGAAGGTTTTTTATTTACTTATAATAATTTATACTTTTATTATGGACACTTGGAGAGTCACCATAACCTACCATGTGCCATACATTCACTCTATCTAAGTCCCAAAGGTAAGCAAAGTATGCATTATACTTCAATGTTATAAAAGGTTTTATGCCACTTAGTGGCAACCCACTAGCCTGAGGCTCTTTTAACACGTAGATATTTCTAAAAGGGGATCCTGGGTGAGTGGAAGGTTAGGATAATGCTAAGTGTTACAAACCCTCTCACCTAGTGACTAGAGGATTGGATTTTTGAGTATGAAAGTCTTGGGGCCAACATATTAGTGACAACTATCCACATGTCATAATCTTACTCAACCGGTGACTAACAGATAGAAGTTTAGTGTACAAAAGTCTCAAGGCCATCAGAATGGTGACATACATCTATGTGTCATTATATTTCATACTTACTACTATAATTTCATTTCAATAATATAATAAGTCTCCCAAAAAATTAGAGCATCGATATGTCACCATGTATCATCATCTTGCTCACCTAGAACCTGTATACTAAGTGAAAGGGTATGACACTCTTGGTATTATGATGCCACAACAACCCTTGACATTCCATGATATTACAAGCATGAGGTAGTAAAGAGAAAAGTATCAAAAAGAAATGAATAACCATAACAACAATATAGTGTTTTTTGAGGAAATGAAATATCATCAACTATCAAATTGATATGAAAAATCACTCAGAGTAAAAGAAAAAACCACCTAGCATCATAGACCATAAAATGGGATGATATTTCACCAAGAAAATTCAAAATGTGAAAATACAAGAAAAAAAAGAAGGTTAGGGCTGTTGGTGCTATTAATACACATGAAGTGCCCAACTAAGTCATTTAATTCAGTAGAGGTAAATAACCTAAAAGTAATATATACAATCAACTAATTAGATTAAAAATACATTTCCATCTAATGAGTAGTTTTTATCTCTAATTCAAGATTTATTACAACCAATAAATTCCATAGTTTTAGATAGCTAGAGCTCTTAAGTGCAAAATAATGGATTCTACTTCACATCTTTCACCACTTCATTATGCATATTACATTTCAAATGCTAAACAACTCCTAGATATAAGATTCAATGGGGTTACCCTCAGCTATGAATTTAAATATTATTATGCTATATGGGAGGAATTTGAATTAGGAGAACCATGTGGCCCTGTGGATCAACTCTTGGCTTTTACATGAAGATACAAATAATACCTAGTGGTAATAAAATTAGTAGGCCTATATAATGCTATAGCAAAACCTAAGGTAATTATTAAGTATTATCATTGATGTAAAAGGTGACTAAGGATAGTTAGCAGTGTGTGATATGACAAGATGCATATAAGAGTGTTGTCATGAGAGAAAGAGAAAGATATAATTTTAAGGAAACTAATGTCTTATGTCTGCATGAAAGGTACATGTCATTGATGTCAAAGTGCATAGGAAGCCTAATCATAACATGAAGATGTATGTGAATTGAACAATTAATGAAAATAGGAATGTGAAGGTTGTATATCACTTTTTGAGCATTTAAGTAAGGCATATAATCATTCATGAGAGTTTGAAAGTGATCCTATAGGGGTATGACCTTCAATCTAAGTCTGCACCTAGACCACTCTTAGACCCTGCTTGGCCTAATGAGGTATGAAGATCAGATTTCAAGGTAAGTATGCACATGTGAGCAAGGAAATAGGTGAGATAATTTTTATTAGGAATGATCACAAATTTTGAGGTCAATATTTGAAATAAAATTGCATGAATCACTATTTTAGGCCTTCTCGAGCTCACAAAAAGAGGTCTCAAACCTAAGAAGTACTTTTAGACATTAGTTTTCACATTTGAAATTTTCATGGGATCATGAGTTATTAATGAGAGATGGTAAGGTTCCTATCTAATATCTCAAGGCATTAGTTTTGTATTCAAGTGGTAGCCCTTTATTTACAATCATTAACACCAAAACCTATGTTAAACCTCCCTAAAACCCTAATAAGGACCTGATTTGAAATATTTTATTCAAATCAGATAAAGATGGATTCAAATGCCTATATAAGATATTTTATCATGTAGTCAACTCTTTTAGGTACCTCTAGGTGGTGGTGTTTAGTCAGATGAGAGAGAAAATTCATAGATACATGTTTATTTATCAAGAAATTATTGTAGCTCTAAAAAGTTGTATTGATCAAGAAGAGAAAATGGATGGGAGAAAAATATGGAGACTAATTTTACATGTCCTTGATGATTTATATATATTTTATAGCCTTCAAGTTTTCTAAGTTTGTCATTCAAGTAAGCCAATCCTAGACAAACCTAATGGTGTAAATAGTGTAAAACCCAAGCGTAGATGAAGAGATAGATTTGAAGGTTTGTGCATGATAAAATGCAAAAATGTGAATTAAGAATTTATATTAATTTAAATTAATGTTCATGATTTTAATAAGTGTTTTAAGTTAGTGTATTTGGTGAAAAATCTTCTCATAAAATGGCATGTCTGGTTCAGATAGGACTATGAGATATAAGGTCAAGAAATTGGTTTGCAAGACTAATATTTTCCATTATAACATATGAATTTTATATGTGAGTATGTTTTATATATCTTATATTACCATTTATATTCGTCATGAGTCATTAAAAGTGTATACACATGCATTGGAGGTCTAATTCATCATGACTAGTTTTTGAGATGAATTGGTAGTTTTGAGTAAGTGAGTTGTAGAGATGCTCTTGACCCCTTATATCATGAGTGAAGGTGTTTCAAGATTTTGGTGATGAAACTGAGGTCATTTATAATGTATTTAAATATTTAATTTTTCATATATTATTATATTAATGGTGTTTAAGCTTCTTTGTTGTAAGATAAACTTTTGGGGCACACAGGCCTAATAGGGCATTTTGTCCAAAATAAGCTTTCTTGGTATGAATGAATTATGTAGGTATAATAAATCATGGAATAGGTAAAAATAGTTCATTTAATAAGTTTTTAATTGTTATATATATCCATTTTGGCCCATGAAGATCAAGTTTTGGCATTAAGATGGCAAACCTAATACAATTAGGTCTCGATGTGACCAAAAGGAGGAGTAAGGCCTAATTGAGTTATGGTAGACTAAAATGGGTTTAAAATATGTTTTAATATTTTTCACCATATGTATTAATACATATTGTGTTTATAACCTAATAGGTTTAATGTGTGTGGCTGACCAAGTGGTGTGTGACCATAAGACTAGTATATATACAAGGCAGTGTAGGCCTAATTCAATATATGCAAAAGTAATTGAATAAAATATTACAAGGTTGAGTATAAAGAGGTATTAAAATGATAAAATAATATAATATCATATGTTTGGTGATAAAAATTCATGATATGGCTGAGTTGGTGCTGATCATTTAAGGATTTGGTGATTCCTTGCAAGTAGGTGCTAGTTAAAGCATAGTCAAGTGAGTTCTTGACTTTATTGGGGTTGGTTATCCAAGTTGAATTTGTCATAAATATAATATGATATTTTATTTTATATGAATATATTAAATTTATATATATCACAATGTTTTTTCTTCCCCTTGAGGTTTTTCCACTCATATATGTGTTATCTTGTCTGAATGGTTCTTTATGTTTTGCTAGATCACTATGTTGCTTTCATAGTTCATGAATGGTCAGGTATAATTTAGAGAAATTTTTTTAAACACTAATTCACCTCCTCCATATCATATTTTATTATAATAATTGGTATCATATTTTGGTCCTTTGAATCCTACCTAACATCTTATGGGAGATTTTAGAAGCATAAGCATGTCTAGTCATCAAGTACAAGGAGTTTCTCAACTAATAAGGCTCCTATATTTAGTGGGAATAACTATGCATTATATAACATTAGAATTAATACCTATCTAATGTCATTAGGTTATGAAATATGTCAATTTTTTGTTGATGGATTCACTCTACCTCCTACACCATCAACTGATGCAGTACACAAGAAGGCAAGTAAAAAAAAATCTTAGGCAATGAATGTCATTCTATGTGGTCTTTTAGAGGAAGAATTTATAAAGTTTATACATTTTGATATAGCCAAAGTGATTTGGGAAATTTTTTAAAACATCTATTAAGGAGATACCAAAGTTAGTTGGCAAAGTTGAAAACACACTGAAGGTAGTTTGAAAGTCTAATAATGAAGGAGGATGAAAAAATTGCATCTTATCTATTGAGAGCAGATGAAGCGGTAAATGTCATTAGAGGTCTAGGAGATAAATTAAAAGAATCAATAGTAATAGAAAATGTATCAATATCCCTAACATATAAGTTTGATTCAAAAAAATTTAATGTGGAGGAGATAAAAAATCTTAACATACTACAAATGGATGAGTTTCATGGTATCTTTACTACTTATGAAATGAGAACAACTGATGGAAGACATTTTCATAAGGAAACTACATTAAAATTTGAGAAAAAGTCTCAAGGTTAAAATTTCTATGATGATGTTGATATACATATTGATTATGACAAGATAGAAGCCATGTTTGTTAGAAAACTAAGGAAAAGATCATGAAATTATAAGGGCAAGTTACCATTCAAGTGTTTTAATTTTGGCAAGATTGGTCACTTTTGATTTAAGTGACCTAACAAGGATAAGAATGATCCTAAAGTAGATAATGATAAACATCATGGTGATGTTAAGAAGTTATATAAACTTGACAAGACCAAAAAGAGTTTCAGGAAGTATCAAGGCAAGAAAGGGTCATTCAAGAATAAGAGAAGTTTTTATACCAAATAAGATAGTAGATCCTCTAATATAAGTGACATAAGTCTATTTGATAGTGATTATGATATTAATGATCATGATAGAAGTGAAACCTTATTAATTTCCATAAAAATAAATAATGTAGATTTTTCAAAAGGGAAAAATCTTATGAAACATGATGAAGAGGCTATAGTGAACCTTGAGGAAGAATTGGTGAGTGATCTAGAGGATTTGTAGTTTCAAATAAGGAATGATCAAAAATTAAAATCATTAGTTAAGATTTAAGAGGAATAAATAAATGTCTTTGAATAGATAATAAGTAACAACACAAATGAACATGAGGAGATCATAAAATAGTTGAAAACTCATATTGATATTGTCACTACACGTATTTAAAGCAAGAAGGAATAACACACTAGTTTTATAATATGATGGAGTCCTTGAAGATAGAATTAGATCAAACAACAATTATATTGAAGACAAATTAGAAATTTGAAAAGAAAAATAAATTCTTTAGTGATATTTTGAATAGTTATAGGTCTCCACATGACAAAAAAGGTCATGGGTTCAAAGAAGACCAAAATTAAAACAAGGATAATCAAAACTCAAAGTATAATGGACTATCAAGAAGTGATGGTACTAATAGAGTAAAGACCTATGCAGAAACTCTAAAATCTATGACTCAAATTGATCATCAACAAGTTAAGAATAATGTTTGTTTTTCAAAAGACAAAATATATAGAGGTGCATCATTTAAAATTAGATAGACAAGGTATGTGAATACTTTCAATGGTTATTGTTTCTCATGCAATCAATATAGACATAGATCTATGAATTGTAGAAATCATGCTAGAATCAATTCCTCATGGAGGAATATGATGAAATCCCATTTTAATACTTTAAGCATAATTCTATGCTATAATTTGATTAAAGAGGACATATTTTAATGGATTGCAATATGAGGCATATGAAAAAGATCAATCAAATAAAAGGTTATATAGTCATACCACTAAGAAGTGGATCAAGATCTTAGACCTTATGGATAAGGTGGAGGAGTAGAAGACTAAATGAGAAGAATATATGTTATATCAAACTTCCTTTCACATCCAAGATGAAGGTATGAAATGGGTTATAGATAATGGTTTCTAAAGACACATGATAAGGGACAATAGAAATTTCATTTGATTGAAGAAGAATGATACATGGATAGTGAGATTTGGAGATAACACAATTGCCAACATTGTTGTCAAGGGTATCTTTAGTTTGGACAATGGGAAGACAAAGACATATAATGTGTTGTATGTGTAAGTCTTGAAACATAAATTTATTAGTGTAATTAAAATGTGAAACTAAGAACACACTCTGACATTTCATGATATAGGGTGTGATATAAGGAGAACCAAATCAGGAAGGCTATTTGACAATGCTAAGAGGACTAAGAACAATTTATATGTCTTGAATGATATCAAGAAGGATATATGCTCTATGAGAAATATGGATGAATGTTGGATATGTCACAGAAGGTTAGGTCACTTGAAATTTCTAATCTAGTCATGATAATCTTTAATAAGTCTATGATTAATATGCCTAAAATCACCAAACCTACAAACACACTTTTCAAGGCATGTCAACATGGTAAATAAACTAGAAGAAGGTTCAAGTCTAAGGAGTATCATAATAAAAGACCTTTACAATTAATACACATTGATTTATTTGGACCTAAAATAAAATTATTCAAATATATAGCTATTTCATGTTACTCATAGATGACTACACAATAATGACTTAGGCAACATCTTAAAAGAATTTCAGAAGCTCTTGATAAGTTCAAGGCATTCAAGGCTCTTATTGAGAATGAAAAGAATGGAAAGATCAAATGCCTCAGATCTAATAGAGGAGGAGAGTTTTGGTCCAATGAATTTGATGACTTTTGTGAGGTCCATGGGATAAGGAGATAGTTATTAGCAACTAGGACACCTTAGTAGAATTGGGTAATGAAAAGAAAGAATAGAACAGTTCAAGAAATGACAAGGACTATGATAAATGAATAAAGATTATCTTATGAATAATGAATAGATGTGTTGATTATTGTAGTTTACATTTTTAAAAGAGGATAGATAAGGATTAATGGCAATAAAGTGCTTTATGAACTGTGGAAAGTTAAACCTGCAAATATGGAACACTTTAGACTATTTGGAAGCAAATACTTCATCAAAAGAGATGAGAAAGACTTAGGTAAGTTTGATTCAAGGTCTAATGTAGGAATATTCTTTGGGTGATCATTAGTGAGCTCAACCTATAGATGTTATAATAAGAGGTTGTAGAAGATATTGGAAAACACCAATGTAAAGATTGATGAGACCAGTTCTAAAAAGTCACACTCTTAGTCAAAAGATGCATCATAGAATTTAGACTTCAATAATGAAGAATATATGGTATAGATAGATGAGGAATAAGAATAAGTTGAGGAAAGGCAAGATTCAAAAGGTCCTTCAAGATAGATTCAAAGAGATCATCCTAAATCACATATAATTGACAACAAGGATGTAGGTATGTAAATAAGGAGAATGCTAATAAGTAACCTAAATCAAGAAAATGTTTCCTATTGTCTAAAATTGAACCTAAAATCCTTTTAAAATCAATAAAATATAATTTTTGGATATGTGTTATGCATGAGGATTTATACCAAATAGAAAAGAATGAGACTTGGGAACTAGTTCTTAGGCATAATGATAAGAATGTCATTGGCACAAAATGGGTGTTTATGAACAAGTTAAAAGAATATGGAAAAGTCACTAGGAATAATGCTAGATTGGTGTGCAATGGGTATGCACAAGTAGAATGGTATTATTTTCAGATACCTTTTCTATAATAGCAATATTGGAAGCTATCAGATTTATTCTAGCATATGCAAGATTTAAAGGGTTCAAGGTGTATCAGATGGATGTTAAGTTAACTTTTATGAATGATAACTTAGAAGAGGAGGTGTACATATATCAACCTAAGGGTTTCTCATTATCAGGTAATAAGGACTATGTATGTTGATTGAAAAAAGGCTTTGTATGGTCTCAATCAAGCTCTTAGATCTTGGTATGCTAGATTGGATATGTTTCTATTGGATCAAGGATTCAAGAGAGGAGTTGCAAATAAAAATATATACATAAATAAAAAAAATGATCATTAGTTGGTAGTGGTTGTCTATGTGTATGACAACATATTTGGTAGAAATAGTGAGAATATCACTAAGGCCTTTTAAAATGTGATGACAAAGGTGTTTGATATGTCCATGCTGGGAGAACTATCATTCTTCCTTGTGTTACAAATCAATAAATAAAAAATAAGTGTATTCATTTCAAAAGCTAAGTATATAAGAGAGATGTTAAAGAAATTTGAGATGGAAGATTTTAAGACTGGTAGAACACCTATAATCATAGGGTGTAAGTTAATCATCGAGGATGAATCTCCAAGGGTCAATCATATATCATATAGGTCAATGATTAGAAGTTTTCTATACACTACTACCTCTGGACTTAACATTATGCAAAATGTAGGTCTTATGGGAATATTTCAAGCATATCCAAAGGAAAATCATTTTCAAGCAGTCAAAAAGATACTTAGGTATTTCAAGTGAGCTATTGAGTTTGGATTATGGTATCCAAAGAGAAAGTAGTTTAACTTGATAGCCTATATAGATGAAAATTGGGTAGGTAGTCTAGATGATAAGAAGAACACTAGTGGAGGATATTTATTATTATGAGATTACCTATTATCATGGATAATTAAGAAGTAGTCATCAGTGGTATTATCTACTTGTGAGGATGAGTACATTTCAACATCTTTATGTTGCACTCAAGTCTTATGGATGAGGCATAACTTATAGGACTATAAAGTAGAGTGTGATAGTCTTAGTCCTATCTTTTGTGACAATACAAGTTCCATAAGTGTATCAAATAATCCAGTCATGCACTCAAGGACTAAGCACATTCCCATTAGGTATCATTTATTAAGAAAATAGGTAAGTGAACAAAGTGTTAAACTTGAATATGTTCCTACAAAGGATTAGATTGTAGACATTTTAACCAAGCCACTACCAAAGGCAACATTTGAGCATCTAAGACAAGAATTTGGAATAATTATTACCCCTACTATCCATTGAGAAAGACAAGGGTGATGGGAACTAATCAGGTGGTTTATTAGCTCCAACAACAAGTGAGTAGTGTCAAGAAGGTATGCATGGAGATAAGGGGAGCATGTTTGATATTTTATAGATTCATAATCTTGTGTGTTGATTTTTTGGTTAAAAGATATGATATCTAAGAATTTGAAGGTATCTCTATGTCATTAATGTCAAAGGGGGATAAAGTTTAGAATGAGGGAGAAATAAGCTATTGAAATTAGTTTTTGTGAGTGGGTGTCATCAATGATAAAGGGGTAGATTGTTAATTATTGTCATTGATGTAAAAGGTGAATATTATGAAGGTTGATTTCAAAGATGACTAAGGATATTTGGTAGTGTGTGATATGATAGTATGCATAGAATAATGTTGTAATGAGAGAAAGAGAAAGAGAGAATTTGAAGGCAACTAACGTCTTATGTCTACATAGAAGGTATAGGTCATTAATGTCAAAGTGCATAGGAAGCCTAGTCATGACATGAAGAGGTATGTGCATTAAAAATGAATTAACATAGGACTGTGAAGGTTGTGTGCACTATTTGAGCATCTAAGGCATATAATCATTCATGATAGTTTTAGGGTGAGCCTATAAGGGTAAGACCTTTAGTCTAAGTCTGCACCTAGACCACTCTTATACCCTACCTAGATTAATGAGGTATTAAGGTCAGATTTAAAGTCAAGTATGAACATGTGAGAATGGAAATAGGTGATATAATTAGTTTTATACATGATCATGAAGTTTGAGGTTAATATTTGAAATAAAAGTGCATGAATCACTATTTTAAGCCTTCTCAAGCTCAAGAAATGGGGTCTCAAACTCAAGAAGCACTTTCAAAGATTTTTTTTCATGTGTAACATCTTAATGAGAGTCATATTTATTAATGATATATGGGTAATGGTCATAGCTAATATCTATAGGCATTAGTTTTGGATTCAAGTGGCAGTCCTTTATGAACAATCGTTAATTTCAAAACTTGTGTTAAACTTCCCTAAAACCCTAATAAGGACCTGATATGAAATATATTATTCAAATAAGCTTAGTATGTATTAAAATTCCTATATAATTTATTTGATAATTTAATAAAATCTTAAAATTACCTTCTGGTGGTGGTGGTTAGTCAGATGAGAGAGAAAATCCATAGATATAAGCTTATTTGTTAATAAATTATTGTAGCTTTCAAAATTTGTATTAGTTAAGAAGATAAAATAGATGGGATAATAAGATAGAGAGTCATTTTAAGTGTCCATTATTATTTATGGATAGGTTATAGCCTTTAATTATTATAAGTTGGTCATTCAAGTAAGCCAGACGTAGACAGACATAATGGTGTAAATAGTGTAAAACCTAGGCAGGGATGAAGAGATAGATTTGAAGGTTTGTGCATGATAGATTGATGTAAAAAAGTGAATTAATAATTTATTTAATAATTTTAATCCATGCTCATGCTCAGAATAATCTTTTTATTTTAGTATATATCATGAAAAAGTTGTTCACAAAATGGCCTGTCTCATTCAAATAGGACTGTGAGATATAAGGTCAATAAATTGGTCTGTAAGACAAATATTTACCATTAGATCATATGAATTTTATATTTTATTATGTTCTTGAAATTTCATGATACCATTTGTATGCATTAAGAGTCATTTTAAGTGTTTACATAGTCATTAGAGGTCTAATTCATCATGATTGGTTTTTGAGATGAATTAGCAGTTTCGAGAAGCAAGTTGTATATATGTTCTTGAGCCTTTATCTCCTGAGTGAATGTGTTTCAATAATTTTGTGATGACCCTAAGTTCATGGATAATATTTTTACATGTTTCATTTGTCATATATTATTATCATAAGAGTGTTTAAGCTTTTTTATTGTAAGACAAACTTTTGAGGTACACAAGCCTAATATGGTAGTTTGTCCTAAAAGAGCTTTCTTGGTATGAATGAAGGATGCAGGTTTAAGAAAGCATGGATAAGGTTAAAAATTTTCATGGGATAAGTATTGGAGTGGCTTTTTATTTTTATATAAATCCATCTAGGTCTAATAAGATCAATTTTGGGCATTAAGAGGATAGACCTAAAGGAGGCGGAAGGCCTAATTGAGTTATGTCAGACCAAAATGGGTTTAAATTGTGATTGATTATTTTTTATGATATTTATTAATAATTATTGTGTGGAAAACCTAAGATTTTGAAGTTGTATGGCTGACCAAGTGGTGTGTGAACAGAAGACTAGTGTATATACAAGGCAGTTTGGGCCTAATTTGAGATATGCAAAAGTAAGTAAATAAAATATTACATGGTTGAGAAAAATGAGGTATTGAAATTAGACCATAATAGAATAGAAAATATGTGGTATTGTAAATTTATGAGGTGGTTGAGTTGGTGCTAAATCACTTAGGGAGTTGGTGCTTCCTTGTAAGTAGGTATTTGTTAAAGTTTAGTTAAGTAGGTGCTTAACATTATTAGGGTTAGTGCTCCAAGTTCTATTGGTGATCAATGTAATTTGATATTTTATTTTATAGTAATGTATTCCATTTGTATAGATAATAGTGGGTTTTCTTCCCCTTGAGGGTTTTCCACTCATATATTTATTATCTTGTCTAAATGGTTATTTATGCTTCGCTAGATCACTATGTTGCTTTCATAATTCATGAATGATTGGGAATAATTAAAATAATTTTTTTAAACACTAATTCACCCCCTCTTGATAATTTGTATTCTAATAGTAATTCCCTACATTGACTTATTATTTGATTTATTTGAAAATGTCTAAATTTATAAGAAAATCTTGCATTTTTGCAAATGTAGAACCTCAATAATGTATATTAGTGAGCATACCTTCAAAAATACTATAAGTTCCCCCTCCCTGAAATGGCTTATAATCAATCCCTAGTTAATTTATAGATCTATGCAACCAAAGTAACTAGTAAGTTGTAATAATGGGCTAGTGATCCTAGTACCTTCACAGTCAAGGGACCTATTTCTACTATCCCCATTACAATATTTATGCCTAGAATTAGAATTGTTATGGATTTGATAAACTATATTTATGGTTTACCTAGTATAACCTACATTAATGAGGTTTGGATTCCCCTATTGGACATTATCCTCACTTCCACCAAGGTCATAGATATTGGTGAGATCCTTAGTGCCCATTTGATCATCCAAGTCCTCAATTTAAGAATTAAGCTAGATGACAACCTCTAAATGATGTCTTATCTGTTATATGCCATAACTAGGATGTTAACTCAACTTTCATAGAATCCTTAGATACATCAACTAAGTATCCTAGGAACTAAATTTATGATGAATTTAATATTCTTCATGTTATCATAAAATAAATTTCACCCTTGAGGA
Organism: Torreya grandis; assembly: GCA_037957365.1. NCBI lineage: Eukaryota > Viridiplantae > Streptophyta > Pinopsida > Cupressales > Taxaceae > Torreya > Torreya grandis. The sequence goes on from JARHVA010006279.1 coordinate 952,770, forward strand.
GGTTTCTCAATCCTCCTCACTTAAGTGATAACATAGAGACACCTCTAGGCTATGGGTGGCCTAATCAGTGAGGTGAATCTCTATATAGAGCTATCTACCTTTATGTTATTACCCTAAACTACTACTCGACCTATTTATTGGAAAAGAAAAGTGTAAGAGAACTAAAATTAAACTAAACTAGGGAGGTGGTGCACCAAATAAGCACCCTCCACTTGAATATCATGCACTAAGAACATGAATTAGGTAAGAACTTTATCACACTACTTAATAAGGACCTTCAATCATGAGTGTTTCAACATGGAAGTCATAGATAATTTATTGAATGGAAGGGATAATCAAGAGGTCTAAGAAAGACACTAATGATTTAAATCCACTTCCAAATTATGAAAAGCTACCTCAAACTCACCATGTGACTTAAAATAAAATAATCCATTTGAAAAGAGGTAGGAGAGGATAAATGAGAGTGAGTGAGAGTACTACTACTAGCATTCATCAACAATCACACAAGTACACTAATTGTAAGCATATGAGAAGGTAAGAATAAACTTTATTCAACATTAAAAGGAATAATACAAGTGTTTAATTGAGTACGGATTCACCATACTCAACAAAAGGATTTATAATAATCCATTCAAGGATGTATATATAGGAGAAAGTGACAAGGAGAGAGAAAAAGGTGTAGGAAGATCAATGGCATGTGTCATTTCTCAATAAAATGAGTTAAAATAAAGAAAATTATTATAGAGTAATATTAATATATCCTTAAACATGTGTCAACTTGATGGGATCTTCTCCCTCATCAAGGGTGGTGTAAAATGACCCTTCACTTTCTAGGATGACTAATCAACCTTGTTTGAAACTATCCATTCTTGGTCTATAAGGAGTTATAATTCCATGTTTTTCCATGTGTCATTCTTGATAATACTTCCTTGATATATTCAAGTCCATTATAATCTAATTTCATGTTCTTTATATCTTGGGAGATAATGAGAACTAAGTTTCAAACTTGTTCATGTTGCCAAGAACCTACAATTCAATCTTCCTGGTGCAAGACTAATCATCTTTCTTCTCTCAGCCCTAACTATCCACTTGAAAATTCTAATATCATCATGAAGACATCTAAAATTAATTTTGAAGTGAAAAAATACACATTTATTGGCTCAATAATAGTATTAAAATTGTTAGGAAGATCTATAGTGCTCTAAACTTTAAAAATTGGCTCCAAAAGTTAGTTTTTAGGTCATATACCCATACATTTCCTCCCACATCTATGAGCTAGTGAATCATTTAGGTGAGCTTAGGTTTACATAGGTAATTAAATTATTTTTTAGGCCATTCAATGTAATTTTAGATCATTAAAAATACTTATATCTCCATTGAGATCTTAGAAGGGTTTAGAGAAGGTTTAAAATGGCCTATCATCGTAATGATGATTCATAAAGATGAGGGCATAATCCCTAAACCAATGCCAAAAGTTGAGCCCAAAAC